>CAUYQG010159720.1:0-32928 GCA_963574415.1 Tarsius wallacei | reverse complement strand
GTGGCTCAGCCTGTAATCCCGCGCCTTGGGAGGCTGAGGTGAGTGGATTGCCTGAGCCCGCGGGTTCAAGACCCGCCTGGGCAACTTGGTGAGACCTCATCTCTACAATAAATCAAAAATTAGCCGGGTGTGGTAGCGTGCACCTGTAGTTCCAGCTACTCGGAAGGCTGAGGCGGAAGGATTGCCAGAGCCCAGCAGGTCGAGGCTGCGGTGGCTGGGAGCGGCCACTGCACTCCAGTCTGGGCGACAGAGTGAGACTCCAACTCAAAAAAAAAAAAAAAGTAAACATTATCTGGCTCAGATGTCATAGTGTTATTTTGTTCATTCACTAAAAGGATCTAATCTTTGCTAGTTCTAGTTAAATTGGAACTCCAACTTTCTAAACTTGAATACTTTGTTCCATATGTTGCACATGTTGGTTGGTTCATTAATACATATTTAGGACACTGTACCACAGTTTAATGTCTACTGTGCTGACCAATAATGGAAAGTAAATACTAATCCAGCATTCAAGTTTCAGTTCTGGCTTTTATGAGCAATATGCATCATCTTGGCCTGGTTTCTGTGTTCTAAACATTATATATGAATATATATATTACACATGTAAATTTATATGTGTATGTAATCATTTGTGTATGTGAATCATAATAATATCTCTATCTCAGGGGGGGTCAGGAATCAAATTTGATATGTGTGGTAGTACTTTAGAAAGTAGAAAATTGCCCTTGATGCAGTGTCTATATAAGTTATTACCACAACTAATAAGGAATTATTCTTGTTCCTCACATGAAAATATAAAGAAGAGTTATAGAGAGTGTTTGAAGAAGGCAGTCAAATATCCACCCAATAAAATCTATTTTCAGGTCTTGAAATCCTCATGTCTCCTCACTTGAATAGAATTTGTGTCTCTCACTCCCACTGACCCCTCACATACATGCTGCTTTTCTTGGGCTGCCTTTTTTATGCCAGGATTGGATTCATTTCAGCATTGCTTATTTAGGACATATGTGTGAATCTCACTGGTAACCTTCAAGACAGGCAGTGCCAATCCATGCCTGGCACTTTGATTCCCTCCTCTCCACGTCAGATCTCCTAGAGAACTTAGTGCACAGATTCAATGATACTTGAGCTCTTAGTTCTGGCTTGTGAGACTGGGACAACCTGATTTATTTTTTCTCTTCATCCAGAGTTCTTGCCTTATTATATCTACAGCATATAAGTGAACAGATAAGCAGAAAGAAACAGATCACTTAGTAAACACTGCTAGTTAAAGGAGGAGGAGAGAGAGAGGCAGAGACAGAGACAGAGACTGATTCTCTAAGTATAATCCATGCATGACAGTGCTCCTTGTAGTAGTTACATTTGTAGTTATAACATGAATTCCCTATAGTGAGTCTTCTATATAGATTAAGAATATGATAATGAACTCTAAGACACTGAGCAATATTTTTTAATGCATTAGAACAGTGGAAGTATTTACTTTTCAAATTATCTTGAAATCTAAAAGTTTGAAAACTGCCTAAATATATGTTTTATTTCATTTTATATGCTTCTTGTGGCATACTTTATGTCTATGTTTTACAACCTCAGGGCATCTATCACAGGAGATGAATAGACTTGACTTAAAATTTCATCACCACTCAAAAACCTGGCTTATATGCTTTAAGCATCTGCTTAAATAAAAGCACTTTTTGGAAATAACTATGATTATGAAAACATAATGGATGCAGTTAATAGTGAGAGATTAGTCTTGGCTTTAAACAATAGAAGAAATATTATGCATAACACTTGAATTTACTAGAAACATCACATCTTAAATAATCTTCTTGATGGTCAACCACTCTCAGGTCCCTACATCTATTTTGTGGCAAATATGTTTGTCACAATTGCTCATTTTTAATAGCTTATTAAATCTCAAAATAAGAGTGAGCAAGTGTGGATTATTTTCCAGGAGCACAATTCCTAAGAGTGGAAGATGAGAAGTATAGCAAAATCACATTTTTTCAAAGATTTTATCTGCCTTATAACATCTCTAGAAGTGAAAATGAAACTTTATAACTGGTTTCCACACTATACCCCATGGCTGGAAATTTATGGTAGAGAAATAGGAAAAAGTGACATTACCTTTAACTGAGAGAAAGACTGAAGGTTAGAAAGAAAGCAAAGTTAAAAAGGTATTGCAGTAAGTTGGTCTGCCTGCTGTTATGAAGCATTCCTGTCCTTCAATAAAACAATAAGATAAAGACTATTCTGTGGAAAGGACTGAAAAAAAAAATAGTAAACTATTATTCTATTTATTTTTCTTACATAATTTTCCCCAACTCTCCCTCTCTCTTCCAAACTCTGTTGCAATATTCTTACATTGTAAGTACTTTCATTTAATTGCAAGGAAACTATGTCTTTATAATGTTTTCCTTCAAAATCTAACTGCAGGATGAAAATTTTATCTTCTTCCTGAAATAAATTGCATGAAGATTAGGACTGGCTGAGACCAGCCATAAAATACAGGCCTAGAATTATGTACAGGGCATAATGTACTCATCAAAGTTGCATCTATAGATTAATTCTTGCATTCATTCATTCATTAGTTAATTCATCCATTTATTATCACTTGTTTAATATTTTAGATTAATAAAGTATTAATCGTTATTAAGGGAAGGAATAAAAATATGATTTGTTTATATTGCAAGAATACTAACAACACGCAGTCTAATTTCTTTTAAGTTTGAAGAACGTATCTATTCTTTTATAAATTAGCTAATTAATCTTTTACCCATTTATTAAATATTTACACTGTATATTCATGATTGCCTCCCTAGTGCCTGGCAAAGTACCTAGCATATAGGAGACAAATATCTGGCCAATGAATCAAAAATGATTCCAACCAGTATGATAGGAAAAATAATTCCAACATTACAAGTCCCTTATTAAACTAAATAAAAGCACCTTAGAATTTTACAAAGATATTAACAAATGTGGGAGATTGACAGAACCAAAGCTACTATATGTTCTCTGGTACTTAACCCAACAGCTGACAGAAAGGATGTCAATTTGAAAAGCAAGAAGCATGGTCATGCTAACTTCTTTGGAAAATGTGACTGCTACCATCATTTGTTTTAAAGCAATTGGTGTTCTTTCGTTTTTACAACTAATAAATGTTGTCAATATTTACCTTCCTTCTTTTCCCTTTGCTTTCATTTTTTGTCCCTTTCTATTCATTTGTGGGGTCCCAACTCTCAGTGGAGCTACCCCAGGAAAAAAATGTCTCACGTAACAAGAAAAGTAAAAAGAAAAAGTGCTATTTGACTCTAACCAACACACTGTAGCACCTTGTGCCCACCTGTAAAATTAGGGAGAAGAATTATATTCTCTCTCCCAGTTGTTATTATATGATTCCATAAGTCAAAAAAATCTGGAAATGTTTCTGTTAAGAAGAAATTTGTGATAGAAGAGATAATCTGCTTTGCTCTGCTAAAATACTTTCTGGCACAAGGAAGGTGCTCTGTGTGCAATTGTTGATTTGATCTGAGATATTATGAGCCCTGACACTTGACTTCTAGTTCCCTAGTTTAAATTACTAAGCTACTTACATTCTATCAGGATAATTTGACATGTAATCATGGATGGGCGGGGGGAATTGACAGTTTTTAATAGTCCTCCAAGATAATTCCTCAGACACATGGGTAGGGACTGGTGAAATTGAGATAAATGTTAAGTGACCAGAATTACTGGCATTGAATTGGGAATGGGAACTTCATGTGTGACAGATAAAGGCCCTCAATGAGCAGGAAGTTTTTCTACTGGGTGAGGAAGCAATGTGAATGTGGGAGCTGAACAGATTGGGCTTAAATGCCAGCTCTGCCACTTACTAGCTGTGTGACCCTCAGCAACTTCCTGAACTTCCCTGGATTTCTTCCTATAAAGTTATTTACAGCTAAATTGCAGGAGTATTACATGTATTAAATTACCTAGGCCTACACAGGCATACTGTCTAATAGGGTAGCTGGTCCATGGAAGATGTTATAGTGAGTATTTATTACACAGATGTGGCCAACCCTCAAAATGAATGGCTCTTAGGCGTTTTTACTTTTTTCTCACTGCAATGTAGAAATTAAAGCTTATTCCTAGCACAGAAATCCCTAGATCTTTAGAGACAAACATTCCCTTAACAAATAAAGTAAAATTTCCTGAGTTAAATTCACACGTCTATGTTTAAACAGCCTATAAATAGAGAAAATAATATATTTGATATGACGGTGCTTAAAAAAAAATACTCAAAAACACCACACTATCAATGTATTGAAAATACAAGATTTTCTTCTCTCTAGTTGCATGATGCAACCAAGCATTTGTCACATTGTATTTGGAGGCTCTTTGAATTATCTGTTCTGGTCTCGTTATAAGTAAAGAGAGGGTAACCCTTTGTTGATATAGTCAGGTGCGAGTCAGGTGTGCAGAATCAAATCACCACACAGGAGCAGATACCAGCCTGCTGGCGCTCCATCTAGTTGATATCTTACTCCTATTGCTCTCAGTTTCGTGTTTGGACATGGGATAGATGAAAATAGCAGCAGGAATAATGTACTAGTTTTCCTAAGTTTCCCATACATAACTTGCCTTTTCCAGTTTTGCTCCATGTTTTACTGAAATTTTAAACAAAGCCTTTGAGAAATACTAGGAACTGGTGCCCACCATCACTCATCGCTGCCTCAATGGAGAGCACTTAGCAGTTGATGCAAAGCCCAGTAAAGACCAACAGAAAAAATACACGTGCAAGTATTTTGCTGTCCTCTATTGAGAACTAGGAGCACTATTCGAGAGTCCCCCTTTGTGAACACTTTACATGAGATGGCATCTTTGCTGACTTTTCTGCAAGTATTTGAGTGTTTTATTTAGCTACGCCATTGTCTAATGACCTCTTTTTTGACCAGTACTCACATATTTCTTTTGGTGGGCTGTTAAAAATGTTGTGATAAGATCATGTGGAAAACACTTAGATCTCTAAGCTATTAAATAGATCCTCTTGGATAGATTTTCTTTCTCTAGTCTTGCACTTATAACCTGTCCCACTCAATTCTGACATGTCTCCTTGCAGCTGCTGTCATGGTTCTGCCATCTGGATGTGTCTTTTTCCTTCCTCACACTCCCCTGCAAGCCCTGCCTGCCTTCTTTCCTGCATTCTCATCACTTAGATACCCACTGACTAAGAACAAGAAACAAGCCTATTCATAGTAAATATGCCATTTGTCATCGTGGTAACTTCTGAAATCAAGTAAGTATAGCTTTTTAAAGAGATTTCAGAAGACAAACTTTTCTTAGTGATTCAGTATAATTGTTATGAGCATCAGGACTAGAAACAGAATAGTGATCTCAGATTCGGAAGAGTATCACTCTCACTGATCCATAAGTCTCCACATTGCTCTTTTACTTGTACTTTTCAGTCTACGCAAACTCCAACAAGTTTTTCCCTATTGTCAGACTATATGGATCCACTTTCCCTTCCAATTTTCTCCTTCAGATCTGCTTTGAACTGGAAATCCAGATAATCAAGGCTCCCTACCTATCTTGAGAAATAAAAAATTGGCTGTAGGGGAAAATTTGTCAAAGGGGTTCATAAATAAGAAAGTCCAGGTGTTTTCGAGTGCTCAGTTAAGGATCTTTACTTAAAATACACAAGATTTGTCAGTTTCGTCCAAATGCAAAGTTCCTCATGAAGGTAGTACATTTATGTATAAGTGGCTCTCTCTGTAATACTTTCACTATAATAATTCTCAAATAGCCATTTCTTATTTCATTGAATCTAAAAATTCTTCTTGAAACTAGTTTCCACGTATCTCAGTTTCTATTTTCCAAAATTTAGTCAAACAAAAGTCAAATCCTTTGTGTTCCACCGAGTTAGCTGGGAAAGAAATGGAGATGAAGCAATGTAATAAGAAAGGTGGCTGTCTTTGACTATCTTGCTAACTGAAAGGTTAGGAGGTACACTAGCTCTTACTTATTAGTAGAACCTGATGCAGTCATGCAGGGGTTCAGTATATTTATCCAGAGTGGGTGACTCGTCCAGAGTACCCTGAGCAGAGAAAGAGATGTTTTCCATGGTAACATCTCTCTGGTTTGCTTGACAGATTGAGGAGTTCTGGTACAGTTCTTTTAACACTGCTCTTCAGCAATCTGGTACATGGACATTGGAGTTAGATATGTTCAAGTTTAAATCTGGGCTCTACCCAGTAAACACCAACTGAAAAAATACACGTGCAGAGATATTTAAGCTCTCATTTGTAAAATGGGAGGAATGCAGTGCCAATCTTACAAACAAATTGTAAGAATTGAGAAAATCATGATAGATGACATACTTAGCACTGTCCCTGGCACATGATAAACACTAAATAAATTTTGGCTATATCACCTTCATTATTATTTTATAAGATAAGTATGTATATTATCTCTAGTATGGCAGAAAGCAGAATTTTTCCATTGAAGCAGACACAACTCCAGTATCCTAATAACTCAAAGAGGTAGACTATCCACATTTGCCCTTATCTGGAATATTTTAGAGTAGAGAAAAAAAGCTAAATAATGCATGAAGAATGCAAAGGTACTTTTCTCCTGAATGTTCTATTTTGTTTTTTGACTTTTAAACTTCACTTTATTTTAAAACATACTCCCAACCATTCCAAAGCATTTTCAAGTTGGAAAGACTTCTTTTTTGTTTCATAATAAGCTAACTGCAGGTGCAAACTCAAGGGAGACAGACCTTGGAAATTTTATGTTGCCATGGCAATGGTTTGCAAGAATGTGTATGAGTTTCATCTTAGCTCTCAAGCATTCAACCGAGTTCATATGTGGAGGTTCAAATCACTAGGCATACAATGTTTGCCATTCATTGTGTCTTGAAAGGTTTGGAAATAACTGTCTCTGTTGCTTATAGCAACCAGAAACCACAAAATATCATTTATTTATTTCGTTATGCAAATGTAGACATCTAATTCATTATTTGCTCTTAGCTAGCCAATCTCACCAATTTGGCTGCTCTAAATAAAGCTGTACAAATAAATTCAACAATAATCATTTTCACTATTGTTGTAAACACAGGGGTGTACTCCTGATGTGAAATAGCTGTAAAAATTTTCTACTAAATTTCACATTAATTTCCTCATTCAAAATTGACATATCTCTTAAGAAATGTGATAATTAAGAAGGTTGTATTAAAACAGATTTTTTTCAGTCTAATGAATTGTGGAGGATCTCGTTATAATGAACTCATACTAAAGTGTAGGAAAAGAAAGTGAAAGTATGCAAGTTCAATCATTAAATCAGCACCCCCAAAAAAGCACCAATATCACTACCAACAACAAAAAGATATGCAGATATGTAAATACATCATTGATCTTATACGACTTAAGTTGTTTTTAAATGGTTTAGTTAGTACTCCTAAATTCCAGAACCTGCTCAATTGACTCACGATTCATTAACAAAAAAGGCAATGATTCTTGACAAACTCATTCTTTTTCCCATAAATGGAATCCTCAGAACACTAAAACTGGGAACTTTTAAAGCTATTGATTGGGTACAGGAAATAATTATTAAAAATTATCTTCAGATTACAAGGTTTTTTTCTATATAAAATAACCACTACACAAATTACATCAATTTTTAAAATTAAATCATTAAAAAAATACATTCAACAGCAAGAAAAAGCTGGATTTCTAAGGGTGTATATTACTCAGTTTTCCTAGCAAAAACTTTTGCTGTAAATGATTCATCATGCTACAGGGTGCCCTTTATAAAATGAAGCCACAGGGGACACCACCATCTTCTGCATTTGATTACTGACAAAACCCTTCACAAAACCATTATTAGCTACCTAGCCCTGGCAGTTTCTAAAAAATTCACTTTGCTGCTTTAACTTTGAACCATCTTCCAAAACACACACAGGCACACACACACACACACAAAATCATTCTCTCCATCTCCCATACTCCTTGCTGTAACATCTTGTTGATGTACTTGAGAAGTGCAGAGTGCTCCCTCCCCTCATCACTACCCCCACCAATTCTAAAAAGCCTACAGCAATTCTGGAAAACAAATGAGAACACAATAATTAGCTATGCAAACTGTCAAGTGGTTCTAAAAAGAAAAACAACCCAGAAAACACAACAATCAGCAGTTTCAAGCTCTAACAAGAATCTGCATTGAGCCCTCATTTGTTTTAAACAAAAATAGAGTAGGCTGTTTGAAAAATATTCACTGAAATGTGTATGGAAATAGGACAAATCCACCAGTGGGTCTTTACGTCCCTCATTTCTATGATGCTGATAGGGTAGAAAAATCCCATACCCTTTCCAAATAAATTATTTCTATTTTTTATAAACAGATTCATTCCCCAAAGTGGGTAGTGCCAAAAATATCTCCAAAGTGGGTACAGAACAGGTTAGTGGATCAAATCCTATGCTTGACAGCCTAGTTTCCAACACTCTCCCCACAAACCTCATCCAATAATTTTATAAGTGGGAACTAAAGTGAAGTAGCATTAAGAGCAAACTGATAAGGCAGAAATAATTCTTGAAATATCCGGTGTGGCTGGATGTGGTGGCACATACCTGTAGTCCCAGCTACTCCAGGGAGGCTGAGGCAAGAGGATCATTTGAATATAGGCAACATAGTGAGACCCATCTTTCTTTCGGTCTCTCTCTCTCTCTCTCTCTCTGTGTGTATTTGTGTATTTGTGTGTGAAGGAGAGAGAGGAGTAGGTATTCAATTCTTTGGGTGGAGAGAACTGATTATATTTGTAGCTGAATACTGAGTTTCTTTATAGATGTCAACCAACTGCCTCTTCCCCTCTCAGGAACCATGCTGAGTTCTAAAAGCAACATGAATTATTTCTATAATATAAATGCTTTTTTTGAATACTACCATAATGGTTTAATTGACTGTTAATGCTCCTGTAACCTATCTGCACCTATCTGTACCTGAAACAAATGTCTTTTTTTAAAATCCAGAATTGTAATGAAATAAGCTAACTCAACTGTGTAAAACCTTTGTTTGATTTAAATCTCTTACCTTTAAACTTGATGAACAACTGCCTACTCTATTAATTGAGAATGTAATGCGTGATGCCTGAAACTACCCTAGGATAGAACATAGTAATCTGAGATTCAGCTAAGAGTCCTATCAGTAATCCAACCCATTGACTTAGGGCAAATCACTCTTCAACCCAATGTAAGTAGGTTAGAGTAGATGTCCTCTCATGTCCCTTTAAACTGTAATAATGGAGAGTAGCCCAGCAGAATTCTGTGGTAATGTTAAAATTAAGTGTCTTGATTGTGGTGGTGGTTACAAGAGGCTACACATGTTATAAGATTGCATAGAGCTACACACACACACGCACACACACACACACGAGCGCACACATTACTGATGAAATCTGAATAAGCCCTATGATTTATACCAATTTTGTTTTGTTTTTTTGAGTCAGAGTCTCACTCTGTTTCCCAGACTGGAGTGCAGTGGCACACTTGTGGCCACTGCAGCCTCGAACTGCTGGGCTCAGGCGATCCTTCTGCTTCAGTCTTCCAAGTAGCTAGAACTATAAGCCAGCACTCTCATGCCCAGCTAATTTTTTAATTTATTGTAGAGACCAGGTTTCGCCAAGTTGCCCAAGCTGGTCTTGAACCCCTTGGTTCAGGTTATCCTTTTGCCTGTGCCTCGCAAAGTGTTGGTATTACAGGCATAAGCCACCACACCTAGCCCATACCAATATTAATATTCTGATTTTGATATTGGATTATAGGTAAACTGTTAACATGACAAAGAGACAGCATGAAGGGCATGGGGTCTCCCTGTTTCTTCCTTTGCAGCTTTCTGTGAATCTATAATGATTTCAAAGTAGAATGTTTTAGAAATATATAAATACATAAAACATATAAACATAGGTAATGATCTTTTATTTCATGAAATGGCTTGCTAACAGTCAGAGATAAAATGACAATATGTAATTTTTTTTTTTTTTTTGAGTTGGAGTCTCACTCTGTCGCACAGACTGGAGTGCAGTGGCCGCTCCCGGCCACTGCAGCCTCGACCTGCTGGGCTCCGGCGATCCTTCCGCCTCAGCCTTCCAAGTAGCTGGAACTACAGGCGCGCGCTACCACGCCCGGCTAATTTTTTTTTTTGATTTATTGTAGAGATGAGGTCTCGCTTGCCCAGGCGGGTCTCGAGCCCGCGGGCTCAGGCAATCCACTCACCTCAGCCTCCCAAAGGCGCGGGATTACAGGCTGAGCCACCGAGCCCGGCTCACATGCCCGTTCTTAAGTCACTTGATCAAAGAGGTGGATTGAAACCTGCTGTTTACAATGCATAAAGAGGAAAATCACATGGATAGTTTTTACACCATCATGTTAATCAGCCCTTGCTGATCTCTGATTGAGAAGAACACTGTTGTATGAGCCCCAAGATCTTATGGTCAACTGGGAGAAAGACATTGTAAGAAACTCTTTCAACAAAACACTATCCTGTGGGGGAGTCCATGAGGGCAAGGTCGGCAACTGTGTCACTCCAATTACAATCTCAGCACTTGGTTATACAAACAGTCAAAGTGCTCCTTCAAAGAAATTCAAAAATGATTGCGTGACAACGTCCAGTTTGAGAATGTGTGCAATGCATAAGTGACGTCCAGGGAGCTTCATCCAGCATGCAGCCCTGAGTCTCTCCTGAGCTGTGAACCAGATGTCAGGGGAGCAGACCCTCAGCTTCTGTGTTTTAAAATGTCCCCCCACTAGCTTTGCTGCTGAGTTGTGGTCAGGAAGGCCCGAACCCACGGTAGGTTTCCTGTGCGTGTTGTGGGACTGACACAGACCGCAGTTCACCTCGCTCTCTGATGCTTTGGGTGAAGAGTCAGCACACTTTGGCCTGTTTCTGCTTGTCTGTGAGGTAGGCACGGCTTTCACGTGTTTAGTGGCTGAAGAAGATGGAAAGAATAACAGTTAGCAACGTGAGAATCACGTGAGATTTAGGTTTCCATGTGTGTAAATGGTTTTATGGGACGCAGATGCTCTCGGGCTTTACATGGCCCTGGTGGCTCCCCACCCTGTGGGAGTGCAGGGACCAGGACAGAGGCTGTGAGAGCCACAAAGCCTGACATATTCACCCTCTTGCCCCTCCCAGGAAAGTGTGTCTACTCCAGCAATAAGAAGAGAATATTCATTCAATTTTCACAAGGTATAAATGTGGGAGAAATAGTAAGTTAGAGGAGATGTTCCCAATCTAAAAGAGTTCTCCACATGGAAAGAAGGGTGGGTCTTGCAGAGACCAGGTGGCAGGAAGCTGTGGGGTCCTACCTGTGGACCTCAACAAGCCCGCCACAATGGTTGCAAGCAGTAGAGCTTGTGGAAAGATAAACGTAACAGTGGCATTTCAGCTGACATTATGTTAAACGGGTGTCAGTTGTATGATTATGACTGACCAAAATCTACCATGGCATGGTCCTGTAAATAGAAGCATAGCATAGAAAATAAGGAGTGGTGAGATTACACCCAAGTAACGGATTACCGTCTAAGGCTTCCTGCTTTCATAATGGAATAGACACTGGCAGCATTTTCATGAAGGGGAGACTATCAGGGTGGTGAAGGGACAGAAAGTCACGCCTGAGGATAAGTGACTTAGCCTGAGAAAAAGGAGACTCAGAGGGGACAGGACAGCCGGCCGTCTTCAGATACTCAGATGACTATCATGAAGGAGGATCAGGCCTATTCTGAAGGAGCCAAAAGGAGAGAGTCAATTGTGGGGATGGAGAGTACAGGTGTGCTGTGCTCGGTTGGCGTGAAAATGCACAGTGTTGTGAATGTGTAATATCTGCCTCACAAGGTGGTCCCTCCCTCTCCCTGGAAGGTGTGGGTGGAGCCTGGCAGAACTCTGGGTCAGGATGTGTCCTTGCTGGGATTTGAGGTTTGAAATGAATGTAGATTAAATAATGCCGAAGATCCCGTTCAACATGTTCTCCGAAAGTAATTCTGCTGTATTATGCACGCATTTTAATATTCATTGAGCACTGGCTATTTGCAGAGCATTTCTTTTTTATATAATTGTGGAGGATACAGGAGGAATTCATGGTATGGTTTGAGGGAGACAAAGGAATTTTGCAAAGAAGACATAAAAATATAAAACATCAGGATGAATGATGCATAGACCCAAATCCTCTAGTCATTCTGAGAGGGCAAGGCCAGGGAGGGCCTCAGTGAGGGACTGGGGGCTCTGAAGGAGCTTGGGAGATGGGTGTAGATTTGGGTAAGGGGTGATGGGACACCGGGACAGGAGGGTATGAGGCCAGCAGGAGCTGATGTCAGGGAAAGGTGTGTGGTGGAAAGAAAGATGCTTGATAGAACAGTGCCCTCCACTAGTCATTGGGCACTTAAGGAGAACCTTGGAAACAACCATGCAGAACAAGATGGAAAGAGGGTTACAAGGATGAAAAAAAGAGTGAGATAAATTCCCTGGCCTCAAGGAGTCCCCACTCAGTAACACGAAATTCAGCATCCACACCTCTCTGCACTCTCTGCAGTGGCTTCATTCCAGGGCGATTCACCAGGAGTTGAATTACCGCAAGTTTCTTGGACTGTCTTCCCCCTGCTTAAGAAGCTCATCAACATTTCACTCAACAATCACTGATTGAACTTCTGCACTGTTCAGCGGCTTGGAACATCCCAGCGAGCCAAACAGATGGAGCGCTCGTGCTGACCAGAATGTCAGCCAAACATGCTTTTTGCTATTCCCTGGCCCTCTAAGGAAAGTAAAACAGTATTTATTGTTTTGCAAACTTGGAGAGGGAAAAATCAATTGGGAACTATATTTTGGGCATTTAGAGCCTGGTCTGTGAGGAGAATGATGTCAGGAACACAACAGTGTCTCTTTAAACCTGTGTGTCTTCCTTGCAGCCTTTGGGTTTTTGTCATCCATCCCATTTTTTTGTTTGTTTGTTTCTGTTTTTTAGCACCTGCAGAGTTTAAACTGGAAATTTCATCCCTTTGTGTCTTAGCTCTTGTCACTCCAAACATCTCGTGTTGTGCGCATCAGTATTGGCTCTTCATACAAATAAAATGCAAATCATATCCTTGCCCGAGCTAAACACTTATCTCAACGAAATCAGAACAAGTATTTGAAGGTTAAAACCAAGACTCATTGCTCACAGAACAGAGAAAAACACTGAATACAACATGAATTCTCCACTGAGATGAATTCAAAAACAAGCCAAAACTCAGTACAGATAAAAGTATTGCTCATGCCAAATGACAGGTTTTGATCTCTAGAGCCAGATGTCAGACTCCTTTCTCAGTCCTTTACTTGAACATGAAATTTAATATGAGCATCTGATTGCTTCTCACTGCTGGAAATGCCAGATTAAGTTTCACAAAGGAAAGCATCTTAGCATCGGTGTCCGGTCAAAGGACTATCCAAAGGAGTGGCCAATCAGACATGGCCCAGCATTCTACATGCTGGTGAGTGGATGGCCAGGCTGCATCCTCTCTGCCTCCCTCTGTGTTGCTGATGTCTGTGGACTGCAGGGACCTCATATGCTAACTCTATGAATCTGCAAGCATCACTATATCCAGGCAGTTGCCTTGGCCCCTAAGCAAACACCAATATGTTATTTGCCACTGTTCTGTTTAGTCTTCTTCTTCATGTGCCCAACAACTTAAAATGAGAATACATAATGCTGCATCGCTGCATTGCTTAGCTAATATTTTGATAACATTTCCATCATAATTGGTTTCCTTTATAGTTCTACATGTTTCATGAGACACACTTAACAACATTAGCCTGGCAAGGTATCCATGGGCTGCCGAAAGGGTCCGTGATGCAGACATCCTATGGAACCTTTGAGCCTTGCATTTCACTGGTCGGGAGGATATGTCCCCTGACCCACTCTCTCTGTTTCTCATGGCATTCCCTTAGGAAAGAGGCGGGACTCCAACTAAATATGCTAAAGTGTCATGGAATGACGTTTTCACAAATCAACATACATTCCCATAATGGGTGGTATTTCATAGCTGGTGTTTATAGTGATTTTTTGTTCTCTTAGTACATCTTATCTTGTGTTTGAAATCTAGGCTAACTAAAAACCCTAAAATTTAGATGCGACTTGCATGAAACATGTTGTCTGTTGGCAGGCTAGTATTTGAAGATGGTAAAGGCGAGGTGATGAAAGCATGTACGTTGTTTCGGTGGTTTAGAGCTGAGAGCTGATTTCTGATTGTAACTGACATAAGCAAATATCTACTACTGACATCACAGATGAGGTCTGTGGAGTAATTAATGGAAGCTATGCAATTGTAGTTATCCCTCTGAGTATTTTCAAAAAGGAAAAGGGAGTTATTCTTTCAATGGTAAAGTCCACTCATTCAGAAATTATCCTAAGAGGAAACTGATAACATCCTTTGGAAAGGATGGTGTTACTTGATGGCACGTTCTGTTGAGGTGGATTTCATTTCTCACTTTGACATGGACTGTGAAGTAAAGGGATTTCATCCTGCCATCTCATGCTTGGTGACATTAAATTTATTGTTCTGCTTAAGTAAGAATAGAAAAATAAAACATGTTGTCCATCAGCCTCATATCTAGAAGTATTATGAGTTCTCTGGAAATACTTTCCCCATTAATTGACTAGGATGGAATTCAAAGTTAAAACAAGCCCAGAACCTGGGTCTGGAGCAGTCAGTTAAGGCTGTAATCATCCATGTGTCTCAAACTTGAGGCCCTCTCTCAAGAAGGTTGTGCTCAGAGCTCTTGGAGAATGCAGCCCTCCGGGGCCTAGTCACAGATCCTGCAGGACAGAGACCAGCAAGGCACACAAGTGGCCAGCAAGCAGGCTCTGCTCTAGGCCCTCTCGCTGTTCCCAGGCAGGTGACACCTGCACACGCCAGGGCTTGGATGTGAGTAATTAATGTGGAATGCTAGTGTTTCGGATGCCCACAGCTCACTGGGCCTCGCTGTATTTCTCTATCTTTCCTGCCAGTCGTGTTGCCCAGGATGTCATGTGTGATGTTGCTAGCACATTGCCCCTTTACTATGAAGCACTTTCTTGTTCTATTGGTGAGTGTGCTAATCCTTATGAAACTGCTGGTGGCTGCAGTCAGGCCAAAGCCCACCAGGCAATGTGCTCCCTTCCTGCTGCCATCATCAGAGACCAAGGTGTTCCAACATGCTGGAGGACAGGGCTTTGTTCAATTGAAGCAGTGCCTGTGTAGGGAGTCGAGGCAGGTGCATGAGTATCTATAGGGGTCTGAGGCAGGTGCATAGATGTCCGTGTAGGGAGTTGAGACAGGTGCACATGTATCTATGTAGAGGTTCAAGGCAAGTGCACGAGTCTCTATGTAGGGAGTTGAGGCAGGTGCACAGGTGACTCTATAGGGAGTTAAGGCAGGTGCACGAGTGCTTGTGCAGAGAGTTGATGCAGGTGCACCAGTGTCTATGTAGGGGATTGAGGCAGGTGCATGGGTATCTTTAGGCTATTGAGGCAAGTGTACGGGTGTCTGTACAAGGAGTTGAGGCAGGTGCACGAGTGTCTGTGTAGGGTGTTGAGGCAGGTGCACAGGTGCCTGTGTAGTCAAGGTAAGAAGAAACCAAAAGGGGCTGAAATTCATCATTTACATAACATTCTCACTCATGGTGTCATTGTGTGTTCTAATTGTGCATACAACCTTAACAAGACCATATAAAATAAAAACTGTGTCTGGCAATGTTCACACAGTTCAGGGTATTGGTGAGGGTCCCCTTTATGCTTAAGCGATTGGGTGGATGCAGATGGGCCCTTCCCCTGTGGGGCTGGGAGAGCATTGAAACATAGGGATGTCTACCTGCGATGTGATATCACCACACTTCTATGCCACCTTTGATTTCGAGCACTGGTGTCCTTTGGTGTCACAGCCTGAGGGAGTTGAATACTCCTCACTTGGTCTGACTTGGCAGTAATTGACTTTGATGTTAGAAAAGACTCACAACATGAAAAAGAAAAATGCAACCTGAGATCGGGTTTACAAACAACAAAATGAAGACTGTCCTGAGCATGGAACCACGTCTCTGGCACTGCTGCGGGTAGTCCAGAGAGACCCATGAGAGCAGCCTCTGAGCGCTGTCCTGCCTCATGGGCTCTGTTCACATTCCCATGTCTCTGGTCTGGCGATTCCAGGCCTCTGGCCTGTGCCTCAGCATGGTCGTTGCCTCTCCTGTCACAGATATGTGGCCACAGGGACACTGGAAGAGACATTTCCAGGACCCCAACTTGCATGAAGACTTGTCCAGGGGCTTTGGCTCACCCAGAGGGAAGCCACAGCCTCCTGATGAGCCATAGGCCCACATGTCCTGCATCCCTCCTTCTCCTCCTCCCTTTCTCCCCCCTCCTCCTCTCCTTCTTCCGCCTCCTCTTCCCTTTCTTTCTCCTCCTCCTCTTCTTCCTCCTCCTCTTCCCTCCTCCCATTTCTCCACTTCCTCCTCCTCCTCCACCTCCTCCTCTTTCTCCTCCTCACCCCCCCATAAAATATATTTGATTATTGCCAACCCTTCTAGCTCCTCCCCTTCCTTCTCCTGCTCCTCTTCCTCCCCTTCCTCCTCTCCTTCTTTCCACCACCCCCTCTTCCTGCTGCTACTCTCCCTCCTCCTCCTCCCTGACCTTGTCTTCCCCAACCTCACCTCCTTCAGTCTCTGCGCAACCTTCCCCATCAAGCGAAGCTTTCCCTCAACACTCCACTTATTCTTTCAAAGCGAGGAAATCAATAGTAACAACAGTGACTCGAGTTAATACTCAGAGTCCCCAGATGATGATGAAATCCGAATTTCACCCTGCGCAGCTTCAGTATTTTCAATGAACCAAGTTTAGCCCCAAGACAGGCAAAGGGCAATGAAATCTAGTCAGGGGAGGAGAGGCTTTCTCCTGGGTGGCAAGGTGTCTTCCCGGGGCCACTGCACTAGTAACTTCCAGCTCAGTTGAACTCATTGCTGATCTAAGGGTCTGGGTTCGAGGGGATGTGAGTTGGGTGAGAGAGGATAGGACACAGAATTTAAAGTTAAGATGATTTGTCACATGGGATTCATCAAATACTCAGAGAAATAAGCAACACATGGTCCCATAAAGCGGTGTGGCTCATCAGTGAAGGATAGCAAAGTGATTTCACTTTGACCAGTTGCCGCAGAATTTAGCAAATTGCTAAGTTGAAAATAGGTCCTGCTTTGTTTCATTGAATCATCACAGTGACATTCCTGCAAGATGATCTGCCCCGAGTTCTGACAAATTCCATTAAATTAATATAGTTCACATTCAAAGTCTCTTCATATTTCCGAGTTTCTCCTAGATAATGCAATCCTATGAAAGTCAAGGTGGGCTGTTCCTAGCTTCGTGTGCATGTGGTTAGTGGAAACTGATTGTGACACATTATTAGGACCTAAATATCAGATTGTTGGCTTTAAAAATGTATTTGATGATTGCCAGGCAGTGGCTGTTGAGGATAAAGGAGATTGTCTGGAGTTGATTTGTGTGGAGTTCTGGGCCCAGAAGCAGATCTAAAGTGCAACTGCATTTGTATTAATTAAAAATTAAGGCCAGGAGCTGCGGCTTACTCCCATAATCTCAGCACTTTAGGAGGTTGAGGCAGGAGGATTGCTTGTGCCCAGGAGTTTGAGATTAGCCTGGGCAACACAGAAAAATCTCATCTCTTAAAAAAAAAAAAAAGAATTAGCGGGGCATGGTGGTGTACATCTGTAGTCCCAGCTACTTGGGAAGCTGAGACTGGAGAATTGCCTGAGTCCACTGCATTTTGAGACTGCGGTAAGCTGTGATCATGCCACTGCACTCCTGCCTGGGTGACAGAGTAAGATCCCGACTCAACAAATATATAAATAAAAGTAAAAAACGTCTTCTGATATTTGCTGACCTTTTGTTTTCTACATTAGCAGTAACATTAGAATTACTTGTTTTATAGTCTCCCTTTCATGAGTATAAACGCATTTAGTTATTTACAGCACCTGTTATGTTATTTAGATTATCATTAGGTCTTATATGCATATGAACAAATGTATTTTAATTAAAGGATGAAAACAGGTGTCACCATTAGCAAATATAATGGGAAGGAAATTACATTGGTCTAGAAATGCACTCCAGAATGCCTTAGAAAATACTGGAGCTAATGATGGCTGACGAATTCAGTATACTGTGTAAGGAAAATTCAGGAAGTTTATATTTTTCTGCTTTTAAAAATGGAAAGGGGGAAGCTTTTTGGAGTAGATTTTCTATTCCTCAGCTATTCGATTTAGGCTTTAAAAGTGAAATATTTGTGGTGTTGTTTTCAAAAATATGAACTCAATCTATGTACTTTATTTTGTAGTTCTAGATCCTGTTTATATATCTTAATCCATTAAGTAATGTTGCATGCCGCAGGACAAAAGTAGATGTTTTATCTGATTTTGTTTCACTATTTCCTCCATACATTGTGAAAATAGCTGACAATTCACTGAGTTCTCGTTATTGCCAGCACTATCCTAAGTGTTTGCATGGATTAGCCATTTTAGTCCTCACAATCCCACAAGTAGGTAGACACTAGTATCTCATTTTACAGATGAAGAAGTAGGCACTGGGAGTGTTAAAAATCTTGCCAGTCATAAGGCTAGGGAGAGGAAGAGCCCAGAGAAGGCTTGAACCCAGGGCCCTTGGCCCTAGAACCACTGAGCTCTGGGGCTTTTCAAGTGTTGCTCACCGGACTCAAATCCAAAACCAAAGAAGCTTGCTGGTGCCCTCATGCCCAGGGCCAGGGGCCAGGTGATGTATTTCCCTCCCACACCCAGATTAGGGTTGAGGAATTTTCATGATCCTACAACTAGGGATGAGTGAGGGATGCAGAATTCTGACCCGACCCGACAGGAATGTAGCAGGTGGTCAGAGAGAGCCCAGAAACTGGAGGGTGAGCACCAACTTGACCTACAGAAGAAGCCAGCCAGGACAGGGCATTGTTAGATGTTCTGCAAGTCAGTGTCTTGAAGGTAATAGTGTCTACCTACTTGTGAGGTTATTGTGAGGACTTTGCTCTTCTCATTTACCCCCACTGCTCTGTGACTTCCGGTGAAACAAAGCAGCTTAAAGAGCTTAATGGTACCATTGCAAAGGAATTATTCTGATCCAACATTAAAAGCATAAGGTAATGATTCTTTGTCCAGGTGACACTGAAAGTCCTCCCTTAGCCATGAAAGCAATATCCTAGTTTATCATTCAGAAGAAACAGCAAAAAACTTGGTTAACTCACTCCTAAGAAGTGTGCATTTCATGTGTGTAACTGTATCAGTCATCCAAAGTGAGAAAGAGCACAAGTGTTAGATGTTTTCTGTATATATTCATTCACCACGTATTTCAGAGCTTTGGGAACACTTCTGATTTGGGCAACTTGCCTTTCTCAGTTCAAAATAGCCTCCTGATAATACTTGTTAAATGTCAGTTTTTAGGATCTGCTTGTTTTCCTGTTTGTTGTGAATTAGCAACCATAAAAAAAAAAAAGCTGAAAAATGTTCAGACAAATGGAATAGGTGTCCCGTACAGTTGTATCTCCTGGTCTTTCCACAAAATGTGTGATACTTAGGGGCTTGTCTTTCCCTCTTTCAGCTTACAAGGTGACCTTCTTGCCCCTAACCAATGGTCTGGTAACGGACTGTTGAAGTCACTCACAGAAATACCCGCAGGCCAGAAGCCTGTTTCCCACAGTCATCACTGGGAGTACTCAGACACTTAAAGCAAAGTGCTCTCCCCTCATGTGTGATTTGTGTGTAAATAGCTACCTTTTATCGTGCCTATACCATGTGCGAGCCACTTTGCTAAATACTTTACCTGACCATCTATGTGAACCATCCCAGGAACCCTATGGAGTTGCTTTTGTGATCACCCATTCATAAGGAAACTGAGGAACAGAGTTTACCTAATTTCTCCACAAGGAATTTCTTCAATTCCTTGAAGCTAAGGAATAGACCTAGATTTGATCCTGACCATGCCAGCTTTAGATTTTTGCCTGAGCTTTCATTTAATCCCTTCCAGAATGTGTCCGGTTATGTCATGACATGGGCTTATGTTTTCTTCCTACTTATAATAATGTAACACAGCAAGTCTGGTGAACTTAGTCAAGAATGCAGCCAAGGCAGGCTTGCAGCGTGTCGTGTGTTCCAGAAGATGCAGGTGTGACTTGGGGACATGACATGCAGACTTGGTCACACGTGTAAACACTGCCGTCTTCTTAACCACCAACACCTGCAGTTTGCCCTTTATGGATCAGGCAGAGAAGCATAATCAAATGACATATTCTGGAAAAGTTTACACAGTGTAGTTGGACCTATTTACTATAGATGAATACTTATCAATACTTATAGATGGTTCCAACATTGCCCATTGAGGTTATTCTCTTAAAAAGGTATTCATTCCCGTTAACAATTTTATTCCTAGTTAATATCCTACTTTATGACTTCTCATTGTTTTATAGGATTTAGTCTCTTGAACCACACTCAGAGTGGGATAACCTATTAGTTACAATATGACAATGGCCCACCATGTAACAGCTTTTCACTTTAGAGCTCTGATGTATCTCCAGTGTCAGCAGACAGTAAAATTGCTCCCTAATCTAGAACCAGTACCCCTGGACCCCACACACAGAGCTTCTACACATGGACCCAGCAAGAGAGGGACAAGAGAGGGCATCTTGGGATATGTGCAGAGCAAAAACTGTGAATCAGAGCCAGGGCCTCCAGTCCTGCGATGTCTTCACTTAAGGCTCACTCAGGAGCGGCCTCCCATGGTAAATGGAAAATGGAATTAAAAATAAATGCTCAACTGAAACAACAGATTATAAAACACTAATAGCTAATCATCACTCATGATCTCCTTTCTCCAGCGTGGTCTCTCGGAGCTCCAAGAACGCGGTGGGATGCTGATTGGATGAGCTGCATTTTGTCAGTGTTAAATGGAGGACCAGAAAAACCACCAACAATAGACACGCAGACAACAAAACCTTGCTGTACAGTGTTTAAAAAGGGCGTATCGAGCGACCTTCCTCCACAGAAAAGCAGAAATTGCACATTTTATAAATTTCCCTTTTGTTCTTTTTCAGCCACCCCTGAGAACACATTTTCCTAACAAGTTGCATCTCCTGCGGATTGTACTAATTTTTTAAACACTTTAGATGTTTTAAAGAAAAGTAATTTAACTATGAAAGAATTAAATGTAAAAACAAAATCTTTAGTGCCATCTGCTGGACACTTGCAATAAGTGAAAAGTATGCTCATTTTAAACCAAAGACCAAGAATGTTCTTAGATACAAACTGATAATTTGTTGAACTGTAGTAATTTTAAAAATTATTCAATAACATCTAAGGTAAATTTCTGAATTACTAAGATGTTTAGAATATCTTTAAACAGCTTTGACATGTATTTCTTTAAACATATTCTAAACATGTTTAGAATATCTCAGAAACATGTATGTTTATGCTGCATACAAGACACTGTGATCATTTAAAAAACAAACATGTACTAATATGCACATAGCTGTGATTCATAAAATTGGTTTATATATAACATAATATTTAAAAATTTCTCAGCATATGTTTATATAGGTAGTGTCTCAAATTTTGCATTTCTGCTTAAAATTTAGTTGTGTGATGATTATTTTAAAAAGTGTGATGAAAGATCTATGAAAGATCATTTTCAAGTATATCCCTACTGAGTGCAGTCTCTGCCACAGGGTGGTCTCTGGATAATCTGCTCCAAAATTGCCAGGATTGACTGCTAAAAAAGTAGATTCCTGAATTTATCCCAAACCTGCTGAATCAGAAGCTCTGCACATTTGTCCAAGAATTTACGTTTTAACAAGCCCCTTAGATAATTATGATGCATATTTACTTTTGAGAACACCAGGGAAACACCCTTCACAAAGCAATAATTTTCCATTCCTTCACACATAATTAAAATGAATATTCTGAAGATGAACTGGTGTAGTGGAAGTTGGAAATAGGCGACCTGATTCTCACAAAACATTTTCCAACCTTGCATAAGTCACATAAAGCATGGCCCTATGCTTTCTCATCTGCAGAGTGGGGAAATTGTACCCACTAATTTCTGGAGTTCCTCCCGTGTCCTTATTCTCCTAAATATTTTTGTTTAGCCCTGGGTTTGAAAACCTTTCTTTATCTTATCTCACTGTGAGCATAGTGTTAAAATGATGTCAGAGTGTTGAGCCCCAAGTTCTGGCAAAGAAGGGGAAGCCTTGGTTTCATGCCCATACAGCTTGATGCTTAAGTTTCAGGAACGACTCATGAGGGTTGGCGCAGACAAGGAAAGGCCTGGTCTAGAATGATTCATATTCATATTATATCATATTATATGTGCTATATGTAGGATGCTATGTTATATGTAGCATACTGTTGGAGCTAAGTGAAAAACTAACCTAAGTAAGTTTAGATGAGCAAATATTGATAAGGGAAAGTTCTAACAATATCTGCTAACGATAAAAGTACAAAAGGAAGTTCAGGGCTGAAGGGACAATACATTGCTGTCAAAGTGATTTCCCAATTCCCAAACTGCAGTTACAGTTGCAATCAGTTCCTCTTGCAGGGTACTGTATGCCTGACACCTGTGAGCAACCTGTATTTAAAATAAAAAATATATGGAGACTGTTATATAAAAGGCTGGCAAAAATACAATTAACATATGTTAAACAAGACCAGTATTCCTTTAAGTAATGAAAGAAAACTACGGTAAGCCTTCCTTAATTTGTAAATAGAGCCTAAAAGTTACACTTTGTTGCACAAAATACAGTTTCACTTTTCTGATTATATTACATTAGCTTCCCAAAGGATAATCTCCATGCTCCATGTACAAAGAAAAGAAAAGGACCAGTTTCTGATATTTATTTAAAAACCTTAAAGTAATAAAACAACAGAAACTCGGTATCTTCTTATGCTATTTTCTTTGTATCCTTAAAGCCTCCAGGAGTGTCTGTTATAAGATGGACCTCAGTCTGCGTTTGTGAGTTGATGTTTGGAAATTCTGCTGTGTTTGACAACTGGTGAGAAAGTTCCCCATGACAGTGGCACCAAATGCGTGAGAGGCACGTGGGTGAGTGTGCTGCTGGCATGAGTGTACGGAGCCTTGCACCCAGGCCTAGGACTGAGCTGCCCCAGAGGTGATGCTCAAGCAGTGGGCTGACATAGGCAGTTTGACGTGTTGGGAAGAGGATCAGGTGCAGGAAAGATGCTCTAGAGGAAGGGGGCCTATGGCAGGAAGCCTGAGTGGAAGTCTCTGAGGTGGTCCACGCTGGGAGTAAAGGGCATCTTCATTCACGGAGGTGGGTCCGTGTTGTGCACTGAGTCACTGCAGACAGAAGGACGTGTTTGCTTGTATGGCTGTGGATGTGCCTGGGATCTGAGACCAAGTTCCACCTTGGTCTTCCTGTCCTTGAAGCTTTTTTTACTAGATACAATGTACCAGACAGACACAAGTACATGCAAGTACCAAGGGACTTAAAAAACTTTGTGGAAAAATGACATTACAGGGTAAAGGTAAAAAATTATAAAATTAATTTTTCAACATAAGCTCCATCAAGGTTAAGACACTTTGTAAGCAATGACACCAGTCCATCCCTGAAGCACTGTGGGTCTTGGGAATGTACTCACGTCATTGGTGTCTTTTTTATATTATGAATTGAAGAAAAATGAGTGCCCTTCACAGATTTTTTTAAGAATAGGAAACGAAAAGAAGTCAGAAGGAACCAACCAGGAAATTGTTTTCTTTAGTAGAAGCAATATGATTTCCAATGCTAAACTAAACTAAGTTATGTGCTGGTGTTTGAATGTTTGCTTTAATTGTTGGAATTAAATTGTTGGACATCTAAGGATTTCCCATTAAAACACTCACACACTTGCCCTTGTTTAATGAGAGGAACGGGCAGGAGCTTATCGTGGTGGAAAAGCACTCTCTGGGGAAGCTGTCCCAGGTGTGTTTTTTCTGCTCAAGTTTTGGCTAACTTTCTTAAGCATTCTCATGACAGGCAGATATTATCACTCTTTGGCCTTCCAGAAGGTTGACAAGCAAAATGCCTTGAGAAACCCCAAAGCCTGTTGCCATGAATAAGGTTTTGTCTCAGTGGTGAGTGCCCTGCGTGTATATATTATACAAAAAATTCCTGAAAAGTTTGCCAACACCCATACCACAGAATGCTCTATGTTATAGGTCAAGTTTATAGGGAAACTTCTTTCTTACCTAGATTTCTCCTTCTCGTTTACATTTACCTAAATAGATTTGATTCGGTAGTTGACATGATAAATATTTATTTATGTACTCCCTCCATAATTAGAGTTTATTTTTGTTTCTTTATTAGAGGTCTTTCCTTGCTCCCACTTCTTAATAATTGTTTTCTTTAGTAGAAGCAATAAGATTTTCACTGCTAAACTAAACTAAGTTATGTACTGGTGTTTGGATGTTTGCTTTAATTGTGGGAATTAAATAGAAAAAGCGTCCACTGGCAAAGCAGGGAGAAGAATTGGGGATTTCAAAAGTAATCATTAAAGTTCTGCTCAAGAGCTATTTGATGATAGAAGGAAAACATAATGAAATATCCATACCTCAAACACCACAATTCTTGGACCTGACTTAATTGACTCTGTTCCCAGGGAGTACCAGTTGTCACAGCTGTCGTAGATGGAGAGTGCCCAGCCAGCCGCCTGAGTAAACAGGAGTATCTTTGTGCTGTGTCCCAGCGGATACCCGAGTCCAGCAAACTCGTTCAGACACAGTTTGATCAGGCATTTCCCAGGAGTTTCTCTCTTGGAGAAATAGCCAATGACTACTGGCTGGGCTTAGCACATCTCTCTCAGTCCCCATACTGGGGGTGCACTGGATGTCAGAGTGTTCTACTCAGAAAAGCAAAAGGTTCTATTGTAGCAATTTGAGACTGATGGTGTTGAACTGGTGGAGAGGGAATCTTATTCAGTGTGAACTTTTTTCTGGGAAATGACTTGCCTCAGCCACAGTGGTTGTCCCACCACCAGCAGTTACCCACAAAGAGGGGGTGGCAGCAACCCTCTTCCACGTGACCTGACTGAGACCAAGAACCACTGGAGCAGGTAAAAATCTTCATGTGTGAAGGATGTGGCTTAAAACTCTGAATGCGATGTGGCAGGACTAGCAATCTGAAATGTAATGGAGAAGCTGCCGTTCTGTGGACTGTGTTACATCAGATGCTTTTTTTAAAAAATATATATTTTTTATTTTAAAGGTGTGGGGTACAGTTAAGGGTTAGGTATAAAAATATTCATGGTGCAGGTTCCCTTGTTGATGAGGTGTGCCCCCATTTCCCTAGACAGATATTGACTACCATTAATCCCACCTCCCTTCCCCTCCCTGCCCCGCCCCCCATAGTTTCCCGCCACTGCCAATCCTTTTTCTTATAGTATTATGGTAGTTGTTCAAGGTCCACTTATGAGTGAGAGCATGTGATGCTCAGTTCTTTGTTTCTGTGAGAGATCACTCAGTATTATTAAAATTTTAGTTTTATTTATTTTAAAGATGTGGGGTACAATTCAAGATTAGGTAGATAAGGAGCCATTGTACAGGTAAACTTTGGTTCTCCCTTTGGTCCCCACTTCACCTGGTTTGAGAACATCAGATGCTTGATGCCACATAGGTGGGCAAAGGAGGGCATGTTGTGGAAGGCAGAGAGCCCAGCAATGTCATCATTTCCAAAGTATCACTGTACTCAGATAGTGGGTCCTGGGGTCAGTTTACTGTAAAAAACTATTTGTTGAATTGTATTCAATGTTTAACTTAGAAATATCAGAGTTCATCGTATACGGTGAGGCTAAATGTTTTGTATAATTTTTGCTTCAGCTGTATGCACACATGACTGTGGTTGTAAAGTGTTGCGCTCCCAGAAGAAATATTTTGAAAGCTATTTGTCTAAAAGGAGCGGAGGTGTGGAATAAACACACACATCCCATTGTTGGGGACAGACAGTGCATGTAGAGATTCTATCGATGCAAAGCCCAGGCTAGTAAATAAGCCCACACAGGTAGGACATGTGCTTACATACTTCTTACATCTCAAGGTGGGATTAGTGAGGAAACGGCTTTGCATAATTTGCTTGATGGTCACTCTTCCACTTTTTCAGGAGATTCCCCTTGTTCTGTGTGTGGGCTTTTGCTTCTCTCTCCATCGTTGACTTGGTGCTGCCATTTCTCTCTGCCCAGGAGGCTGCATCAGCAGTTTGAAAGCTACAAGGAGCAAGTGAGGAAGATAGGGGAGGAGGCACGGCGGTACCAGGGCGAGCACAAGGACGACGCCCCCACCTGTGGCATCTGTCACAAGACCAAGTTTGCAGACGGCTGCGGCCACCTCTGCTCCTACTGCCGCACCAAGTTCTGTGCCCGCTGCGGGGGCCGTGTGTCTCTGCGGTCCAACAACGTGAGTGACCCCCGCACGTGGGCGCTGGGACTGCAGAGCCTGAGGTCTGACAGCTCGTGCATGCTAAGAGCACTTGAGTGCTCAGACACACACAGGCCTGGCCCATCTGCTCGAGTTTCCATGAGGCTCATAGCATGGAAGAGCGAGGAAATCGTTTATCAAAAGACGTTTTGCATGCGTGTGTCTTCACAGATGAGTTCTGGTCAAAGCCAGCCGTAGACTATCTGTGAGAGTGTGTTGGTTTCTTGAAGCATGTGATAAATGCAGATTTAGTATCATCATGAATTATGAAACTCTTGAAAGTTATGACCTATTCTTCTTGTAAAACTAAATTCCTGCAGCATTCGTTTTCAGATTGCATGCAGGTGAAATGCAGGTTAAGGTGTATGTCGCATTCAAGATGGCCTCCGTGAGAGTTACTGCAAATTTACTAGCATATCAGAAAAACAGAATGCCCAGCCTCTCTCATGGGAGTTATTTAGACATTTAAGAAGTACACCAAAGTACACTCTGGAGATTTGTGCTTCTCGTTTCCTTCTCTAGAAGATTTATCTTCACGTGACTCAGTTTCCCTGTTTGGCCTAAGTGGGATCTAGTCTTCTGTTATGCCAGTGCTTTAAATAAACACAGTTTTTTGAAGCCTTAAGATGCCTCTATAGTAGGACCCATATTATTATTTAGGAAATACTAGAATAATCTAATAAACATTTAGTTTAAAATTTGTTTAATGTTCTTTATCATATTCTCTACATTAATACTGTAGAATTATTTATAGCAAAATCTTGGTGAGTTTTCTTTGATATAGATCTGTTGCATAATGTAGATCAGTTACAATTATCATACAGCTAAAGAACTCTCTTTAAAGAATTTCTCTTTTTATCTAATTATGAATAGAATTTAGTATAATATGAAATCATAATTTAAAATAACATAAAACCTTTAAGCCTTCTTGATAGATTTTTAGCCTAGAAAATCACAGTTAAAATTAAAACAAATCTCCCAATTGACATTGTATTCTTTAGTAGTCTAGTTGAAATGTAAGTTGGATATTCTAAATGGAATGAAGGCACTGAATATAATCAATACATTTTATAAGATGAAACTTTTATTATCTCTGCAGCTTTAGGAAAATAATGAACTTCTCTGAACAACAGTTTCTTTATCTGGGAAACTGGATAGTAACACTTATCTTGTAGCCTTGTTATGAGAATTAAATAAAAATAATGAAAATTAGGCATTTATGATATGTATATTTAATCTTTCTTTAGGTTGCATTCTTATGATGACATAGCCTTGATTTGTTACAGTAAATCCTCAGATGCTGCTGGGTAACCTTTCTAGAACAGGTTTGAGCATTAGAAAGGACACAAGCTCTGTTTGTTAATATTCCCATCTTTTGTGTTCTTAAATACATCATTTGGGATTAAATTCTCATGAGTTAAATTGGAGGTGATATTAATGATGTTTACCAAACCACGAGGTGAGGGCATTGTTCAGACTGAATCCCGCTGCCTGGGAGCGGGAAGGGGCAGGTCAGTTGAGTGTCGGTGGTGGCCAGGCCCAGAGTTGTGGGTGCTTTCAACCTCCATAATGAATTCCAGACAAGTCAACAGTACAGTCAACTATTGATATATGAAATTCATCAGGTCAAACTCAGGTTCTGTGGGGTGAAGGTGTTTAAAGAAAACTGGCCTAGTAGGCACTTGGGCTTTGGAGAGGGCACTGAGGCCCACTATGGCTCATCCATCCTTACTAAACCCTTCCAACCTTGGAAAAATATCTAAAGGAACAAAACAAAAGAAAATACAACTGAAGTTATTTCAATTTGGGCATAACACTGTATGATGTTTAGACGTTAATCACCTTCAAAGTCCTCTCCATTTGTTGTAATACACCTACTGAAACTTTTTTCCCACTGCTCAAAATAGTTTTTGAACTCGTCAATTTTGCTGCCTTTTCATGCTTCTGCTATTCTTTGTTTCACCTCTCACACATCTGCAAAACATTTCCCTTTAAGGACCTTTATCATCAGGGGAACAAAAACGTTTCTTAGGGTGAGATTGGGTGATTAGAGAGGGTGGGGCATAGGAGACATGCTGTTTTTTGGTCAAAAACTGCTGAACACACAGCATGGTATGGGCAGGTATGCTAATAAATCACCCATCATGAAATGGGCAAACACACTGAAAGAATCTCAAAAAAAAAAAAATCACTGATGCCTAATGCTGCCTCTCACAACAACACTAACTGGTACGCTGATGCCAGATGGGTTCCTAGAACACTTACCTAGTAGAGGAAGCCTGGACGACAAGAGGGCTGCCCTCCAAAAGATAATTCTGTTTTGTTGGGGGTCCCCCCTCATATAAAAGTTGTTTTTTTTCTATAACATAAACGTTGAGATGTTCATCATAAATAAATATTGTTTGAGAAACAATTTATGACTAAAATAGTTAACATTCCTTTTCTCATTTTTATTTATTATGAGCAGTTCCCATTAGATTTTTCGAATTGTGGCTATAAATATTTTAATAGTAATTTGATAAAATTATTCATACAATCATATATGCATTTTAGTAAGATGTACCTTTTCAATACTAGGCAGACTACATGTGGCAGTGAATTAACCTTTCTTTCTGAAGAATATTCTAAATCTGGATTTGCTAATCCAAGTTCTAAACATTTAGGAAATGATTGTGCCGGATGCTGGTGTCTGATATACACAGCAGGACCTAAGTGTGCATTTCAGTGAGAGACAGAACAATATCTAGTTTTAGGAAGAGCAGACATTTGCTTTTCCAGATACCTGTATTTAACACTTTGAAGAAATAAACAATGGTTTGTTTTTAAAACCAATGTTTTCATATGGCTAATTTTTGCTTTTTCTTCTTCTTTTTCTTCTTTGCTTCGTTGGACGCCTTCCCAAAGGAGGACAAAGTGGTTAGAATCCATGCTTTCTTTTTTCTATGACTTGTTGTGATATTGTGGTGAACTTTGTTAAAGTGAATGTTGCACCGAGCATTGTCAGTCACCGTATTTCACAAAGAAGTTGTATGTTAGAAAGAGCTCACTCCCAGTTCTCATGAAAATAAGATAGGAACATCTAGGAAAGTACAGAATTGGATATTCACAGGTAAAGTCAGGATAGCGTGAGCTCATGAGGACAGTGAAATCTCAGTCTACTTCATTCAACTGTGACATAGTCTTCCAGACTCCGTTTTGACAATTATTCCTTCTTCTCTCAGGGACAATACACTCTCAGGACTCTCCTTTGCTCAGCACACAGAGGTGCCCAGGCAGGTCATTTGGAAGTTTATTGTAGAAGGAATGGAAGGTGCTCAAACATTGGCATTTTTCTACTGAGCACAAGCAGCAGAGTTGTCATTTTGAACCGCATTTTGCTCTTTCCTTCTCCATCTTGCATAGAAATAGTTCCCTACCAGAGCGAAAGATCGCTTTCCACTCCCATAGCTGTGGGAGCCACAGAGGCTGTTTTTCCCCGGGAAGATCGCTGAAGAGGAACTTGCCATCAGACCCTCCTCCACATACATGCCACACACCTTCTTTGGTGTGAATTTACAGCTTCCTCATAGCTCATTTATCTTCCAATATGAGACTGGGGCAATGAGTATTTGAGTTCAGTATATCAACTCAGCTGCCTTTCTTCCATTTTTTTAAAGCTTGACTGATGTACTGTAGTGCATAATTAGCAAGCATGACATTAAGTTGAACATTAATCGGTGTTTTTAAACTTGGTGCTAGTTTATGTTAACCGGTATTCTCTATAAATCAGGTTTAAAAAGTGTATAGGGTAGTATGTTTTCACTAATTTTTGCCTTACATTGATCACATGTGGAATCACTTTAGGGGATATTATTTTAATGAATAATACACTATATTTTAAAATACATAACTAGAATATACCTGTGGTTTTATGAATATGATTACTTTGGATGAATCTACATTTGAAATGTGGATAATTTTAAGTTCCTTTAAAAAATAAAAGTATAAGTAAATGATAATTCTGGTGTTGTGCAGACTGGGTGGTAAGATTAGGAGAGTCCTGCAGGGCTGACCAGATTCCCTGGCCCTCAGACAGCACTTCCCATGTGGTAAGTGATTTGTGGTTATTACGATCACAGCATTATGAGAACACAGGTGGATTTGGTGGTCCTCAGACTAAAGACAGAGTGGAAAGATCTGCAAAATAGGATCACTTTCAGCTATTATCTTCACCTTGATTGGACTGTGTATGTCTACCACTTTATTATAAGCACTTTGTTTGTCTTTACAAACCTTTTTTAGCCTACTGATACAGTTGAGTGAATTTCTTTTCTAGTCAAGAAAAACTGAAGCCAGATTTTTGTCTTAATCACATTGAGGTCAATAACTCAATGTATCAAACTCAGTACTTCATTGCCAGTCCTCTTCCTATTCCTCTCAGCTCTTCTAGTTTTGGTAAAGAAGGTATAATTGTGTGTGTGTGTATGTGTGTGTGTGTGTGTGTGTGTACGCACGTGCACATATGTGTGTGTGGTATTGGTTTGGGTGGAAAGAGATGAGAAATGAGGGTGAATAAAGCTTTTCTAAAAGCAATCTTCATCATGATCAATATAATAATGAATTCTACTTGGTCCAGTAAACTGGCAGAGAAATGGGATTAAAATACTAGTGTATGTGATATGAAGTCCTAAGGATAGCTAATGTATAAAAATTTCCTTTAGTAAGTCCAGAAAAAAGTATTAATTGTCAAATTTTTCATTCTGGCAGTATTTATTTATAACTTCACCTTTAGCCTAAATCACATCTAATAATAACTTGGAAGATTTTGTATTTACTTATAAAGGAAATGGCTGTCATAAAAATCACTTTGCAATGGGCATATATAATGGTTTATAATAGAAAATTATTTTGTGCATACTCTCGTTGGTAAAATTATTATTGTATGTACTCCATCAAAAGCCCTCTTCTAAATCTAAATATATGTGGACACTGTAAAATTCCCCATAGCATATTTAAGGTGCTTCTATCTTTGTTTTCTATTTGGTGGCAGAGGATTAAATTTAGATGACTCCCTTGATGACATTTGTACTTTGGTGGTACTATGCCAGCTGGATGAAATCCTCTAAATTCAATTCCTTTGGGATTTTCCATACTTTTCATTAATACTTCTTTATTTACCTATATTTTGGTTGGGAGAATTGATATAGGAATACAGCAACTTAAAGTAAACTTGCCACGTTTCTACTTTCTATTTTTTTCACCAAAAAAGTGTCAGGTTTTATAAGTTAGGAATATTTTACAATATGTATTAGTATTATTCTGAAAAACAAAACCTTACCATTGTCTTACTCTTTCACATACCTACCTTTTAACTATCATGTATTAGCATATTTTTGTATCAAAATAGTATAGTAATCATAAGGCACTACATTTACAAAGTCACAATTCTTTAAGCTGTCTTTTCATAACTTTCCATTGGTGTTTATTTTTAAATATTGTGACAAATGATATGTTTATTATACAAATATGTTTTTATAGAAAAAAGCTTATAAAAGCTGGGAGTAGCTGGAAGGGGGACAGTGTCCACCGAGGATGAAGCTGACCTGGTAATAACTAGTCACCTGTGGGATGACAGACTCCTAACAGAATAAGAAACTCTGCCCTCACTGAATCTACACGTAAATGCCAAAGAGACAGGTTTTTTTTCCTTCACACCCTAGGATTAAATAAAGGGAAGCAAGCCAGCAGAATCACAATGGTTTTACAGAATGATTTACATGATTACATTAAATATTTATTCTTATTATGAAAAATCTTCTCCACATTATCCATATTTAGCCTATGATATGATGAAGAACATACTCATAATTTACAATCTGCATGCTTTTGAAAAAATCATTTGAGGTTGCCTGTACCCACTTATATATTTTCTTTCTTTCTTTCTTTCTTTCTTTCTTTCTTTCTTTCTTTCCTTCTTCTTTTTATTTTGTTTGTTTGTTTTTTAACTTTTAAAATTTTATAGATACATGAAAAAATGTTCAGCCTCAGTTTCTTTCTTTTTTATAAAAATGATTTTCTCTGACTGAAGTTCTCTAGAGTTTCTTCCCAGAAAGATAATATAGGCCCATCTATCTATAAATACAGATAAATATATCAGTAAAGGAGATGTTAGAATATAGCAAGAGAGCCGGGCTCGGTGGCTCAGCCTGTAATCCTGTGCCTTGGGAGGCTGAGGTGAGTGGATTGCCTGAGCCTGCGGGTTCGAGACCCGCCTGGGCAACTTGGCAAGACCTCATCTCTACAATAAATCAAAAAAATTAGCCGGGCGTGGTAGTGCGCACCTGTAATTCCGGCTACTCGGGAGGCTGAGGCGGAAGGATCGCCGGAGCCCAGCGGGTAGAGGCTGCGGTGGCCGGGAGTGGCCACTGCACTCCAGTCTGGGCGACAGAGTAAGACTCCAACTC
>CAUYQG010159712.1:0-18080 GCA_963574415.1 Tarsius wallacei | reverse complement strand
TAGAGACGAGGTCTTACCATGTTGTCCAGGTTGGTCTTGAACCCATGGGCTCAGGTAATCCTCCCGCCACCACCTCTCAAAGTGCTGGGATTATAGGCATGAGCCACCACACCCAGCTCACACATAAAATTAATCATCACACTATACTACAAATTTGTTCTAATATTTTATCACTGTATTTCAATGTAATTAGTTTATTTGTAATTCTATGTATTTCAGATTATGAATTCAAAAATATTATTTTGAGAAGAGATACCCAGGCTTCACCAGACAGTCAGAGAAGCTCATGGCACCAAAATATGTTAAGAACCCCTATGAGAGCCAGACTCGGTGGCTCAGCCTGTAATCCCATGCTTTGGGAGGCTGAGGTGAGTGGATTTGCCTGAGCCGGCGGGTTCGAGACCTGCCTGGGCAATTTGGCGAGACCTCATCTCTACAATAAATTTAAAAAAAATTAGCCAGGCGTAGTAGTGCGCACCTGTAGTTCCAGCTACTTGGAAGGCTGAGGCTGAAGAATTGCTGGAGCCCAGCAGGTCGAAGCTGTGGTGGCCAGGAGCGTGCCACTGCACTCCAGTCTGGGCAACAGAGTGAGACTCCAACTCAAAAAAAAAGAACCCCTATGAGAACTACTCTACCATGTGGCTGTCCTGCCTTTGGTTGGCCACTTCCTTGGTGGAAACAAATCTTTCTCAAAACAGTACATTCTATTTCATATTATTTGTTGTTTTGTTTTGTTTTTGAGTTGGAGTCTCACTCTGTTGCCCAGACTGGAGTACAGTGGCACGCTCCCCGCCACCGCAGCCTCGACCTGCTGGGCTCCGGCGATCCTTCCGCCTCAGCCTTCCAAGTAGCTGGAACTACAGGTGCGTGCTACTATGCCCAGCTAATTTTTTGATTTATTGTAGAGATGAGGTCTCGCCAAGTTGCCCAGGTGGGTCTCGAACCCGTGGGTTCAGGCAATCCACTCTCCTCGGCCTCCCAAAGTGCTGGGATTACAGGCTGAGCCACGGAGGCTGGCCTATTTTATATTATTTAAATACATGTAAGGGAAGAAGGGGTGAGTCCTGCTACAATATATTGCCCCTTGGCTCTAAATTCACTTTTTGTCATTTACTGTTCCCTGGAGGCAGCACTGTGAGCATGCGCCTTTGAATGATGCTGGACCTCGTTCTTAGAGGCACTGGAAGGGACCAGTGCAGGAGACTTCCTAGTTCTCAGCATGCTTCCTTTCTTTTCTTGTGGCTCCTCCCGCATGGCTGCGAGTAACGTGTGGGTGGGCACCCACCAGTGCTCTCCCACCAAGCTTCAGTGACACCCCTCAGTTCTTAGTGAGTTCCATGTTGCCCTTTCCTGTCCACCAGCTATGGGCCACTGGCACCAACGAGAGATCTCAGGAGGCGTCCAGCTGCCAGCCTAAGAGAGGCAGAGGCTGTTTCCTGCCAGTTTAGCCTTGTGACTTGGGCCAGCTCTGACCTGGGCCAATTCAGCAAACTAATCTATCATCCATCAGGCAACAACCACACCTTCCCCAGCAAGGCCTGAATTGCAGTTTTGGAGAGAAGGCCTTCTATTGTAGTTTGCCGAGTTTGCCATAATGCAGTACCATAAACTGGGCAGCTTAAACAATAGAAATTTACTGTCTTATGGTTCTGAAGGCTACATGTCTAAGATAAAGGAATCAGCAATGTCACTTCCTTCTGAGAGAATTTGCCTCACGCTTCTGCTGGTTTGTTGGCAGTCTTGGGCATTCTTTGGCTTGTCGAAACATCACTCCAGTCTCTGTCTCCATCCTCCCATGACGTTCTCACTGTGTGCGTGTCAGTGTCCAAACTTTTTCTTTCTATACAGGACAGCAGTCATATTGGATTAGGGGGCCACGCTACTACTGCATGACCTCATCCTAACTTAACTAATTATGTCTGTAATGACCCCAAATAAGGTCACCTTCCACATGTGCATTTTGGGGGACACAATTCAACCTTTCTTGGAGGTTTGCTACTTTCTTCAGCATTCTCACTCAGCCTTGGGATATTCTCTAGAGATGTGTTTTACTCCTTTATAGCTAACACCCTTGTTAGTAGATGATTATTCTCTACATGTTGTGTTTTCCTCTATATTTGTCTTGTGGTCTCTCTCAGGAGAGTGGCCATAAACTTTAGCCCTGCCCGTGATGGTGCTCCAGGGGATTTGGTCACAGTATGCCTTTCATGGGATATTTATTTATCCTGGCAGATGGTCTAATACCTAAATGTGTGACCAGGTGTCTCTCTCACAGAAAACTTGTCTATATTGGCAGATGCCCTTGTGACTCCTGTCTGACCTGTGTCCAGTTTATTCCTACCAAGATAGCCACTCTCTAGAAGAGTCTTGATTAAAAAAAAAAAATGTGTTGGGAGCTGTGGGTCATGCCTATAATCCCAGCACTTCGGGAGACTGAGGCAGAAGGATTGCAGAGGTTCAAGGAACAAAACTCTGTCTCTATCAATAAATAAATACATACATACATGTTTGTTTTTTTTTTAATGTGTTGGGCTGGGTGCAGTGGCTCAGCCTGTAATCTCAGCATTTTGGGAGACTGAGGTGAGGGAACTTCCTGAACCCAGGGGTTTGAGACCATCATGGGAACTTGATGAGACCTCATCTCTACAATAAATGAAAAAATTAGCTGGGCATGGTAGCACATGCCTGTAGTTCCAGTTACTTGAATGAAAGGCTGAGGTGGAAGGATTGCCTAAGCTCAGCAAGTTGAGGCTGCGGTGGCCATGAGCATGCCACTGCACTCCAGCCTTGGCAACAGAGTGAGACTTCAACTATTAAAAAAAAAAAGTGGCCGGGCTCGGTGGCTCAGCCTGTAATCCCGCGCTTTGGGAGGCTGAGGTGAGTGATTTGCCTGAGCCTGCGGGTTCAAGACCCGCCTGGGCAACTTGGTGAGACCTCATCTCTACAATAAATCAAAAATCAGCCGGGCATGGTAGTGCACACCTGTAGTTCCAGCTACTTGGAAGGCTGAGGCGGAAGGATCGCCGGAGCCCAGCAGGTAGAGGCTGCAGTGGCCGGCAGCGGCCACTGCACTCCAGTCTGGATGACAGAGTGAGACTCCCAACTCAAAAAAAAAAAAGTGTCAGTCAGATGAGACACAGAGAAGGCTACTGAACAGTACACATGAAATAGCAGAAGTAGTTTATTACTTACAGATCTCAGAAAAAAGAGGACGGCGTGCCTCACAGGGCCAAGAGGAAGAAGGAGAAGCTAGCCAGGACACAGGAGCTCAACTAGTGAGTAAGGAGTGTGGAGGGGTGTGGAAAACTGTGGGACAAAGCCTTTTTGGGTGTTCAAGGTATTGTTACCCAAGCAATTTTCTCAACAGTTCTAACTGGTGTGTTTAGAGCAAGCAGACATGAATTCCCTGGGGTCACATTGTGATTGAGAGGTGGTCACTGTGGCACTTTTGCACAGTCCATGCAGTGTGCGTAGGTCAAAGTAGGTTGTATCTAGATGTCCTATAGACAAGTGGTCACCAGGAGGCAATTGTTAAAGGCAGATATCTGAACTGATCACATTCAGGAACTTGGCGGAAGCAGAGAACTGGAAACTACGTCAAGGGTGACTAAGCCCTGCTTCTAATAAAAGAAAGTTCAATTCCTGTATCTCCAGCAGGCTGTTCTTGGCCCTATAATGATAACCACAGCTTCCATGCAATGGAAATGGAAATGTTGGTCTCATTCATTCATTTGCTCATGTGTTCATTTAAACAAATACTCACTATGTACATTTACTACTGTATGCCAAGTTCTATGTGCTCAGGGACATAGAGATGGTTTGGGCTCTGCCTTTTAAGAGCTGAGAGTGTAATGGTGGAGACTGACAAGTGAGAAACCTGTATTAAGTGCTGTGGGGTGGCTTCTCTGAGAAGGTGACCCTTGAACTTGACTCACAAACTCTGAGTCTTCGAGGACAGCAAACCAGGAAGAGAATGAGAGAAGAACATATGACAGAAGAAAGAACAGGAAAAAAAGGCATAAAGAGAACTGGATGTGGTTTGTTAGGGAAATTGTATCAGGAATGGTTAGAGGAAGCGAGTGTTAAACCTAGAAAAAAGATGTTTCTCAACACAGGATTCCCATGTCTTTAAACTGCTCGTGGTCTGAAACCATACGTAGTTGTAATAGACTAGCCATACTCCCAGAATGTCAGCCAAGCATGCACATGTGCAGATAGTGACCCTGCATTAGGACTGCCACTTGACCAGGACCAGAAGTGACACTCCATCTGTTATAAGATGCAGCCTGACTTCTGAGATTTTCAAATGTAAACAATCATGCATCTCAGGAATGGTAAAGCAGAATATTCATGGAATGACAAATAGAGTTGCAGGAAGACCCACTTTTATGGATGCTCAGGGCAGCATAATATTAAGAACATGGGCTTCATAGTCAATACAACCTGGGTTCAAGTCTAGGCTCTGCCACTTACATTTATTACATAATATAGCATCAGTTGCTACACCTAGAAAGTCTCTATTTCCTCATTTGCAAATTGGGGATAATTCTTACCTCATAGAACTAAAGGAGATGAAATATGCAAAGTTCACATTCGATATTAAGACTACAGTTGTCAACAAGAAGGGTACAGTGTGGCTCTTTGCTGGGTCACTCTAGAGAGAGCCTAGCTTAAGACTTTCCTCTTCCATGCAAACCCTGAAGGTCATGCTTCATGATCTTAATGCTCCCCAGACTTTCTTGACTTTACATACATGCCATTACAAGCTTTGAATACATACCATAAATACAGGGGTATTTATTTTCAACAAATTCTGTAAGTATATTACTATAATAGTATTACCCATTATGTAATATAAATAAGATTTAAAAGTATGAGATGAAGACGAAATCAACAATAATTTTGAAAAACCAGACCCTTTTTTTTTTTGAGTTGGAGTCTCACTCTGTCACCCAAGATGGAGTGCAGTGGCATGCTCACAGTCACCGCAGTCTTGACCTGCTGGGTTTAGGTGATCCTTCCACTCCAGCCTTCTGAGTAGCTGGAACTACAGGCACACACCACCATGCCTGGCTAATTTTTTTATTTGTTGTAGAGATGAGGTCTCGTCAAATTGCTCATGCTGGCTTCGAACCCATGGGCTCAGGCAATCCTCTCACCTCAACCTCCTGAAGTGCTGGGATTAGAGGTGTGAGACACCATGCTAGGCCTAACAGTAATTTCAATAAATTGTTTTTATTAACGGCACTAAAAGCTCTTGACCTATTACCAAACCAAAATGTCATTTTTCATGAAATCACTCTAATTATATATGTATGCTTGGCTTCTGAAAATCTTTATTTTCATTTTGTGATTCAGTGACGTAAAGATTTGTTTATATGCTTGATTTTAATGGCATCAGAAGCTGAGATAGATCCCTTACGAAGATGCTAATAAATGAAGTCCATCCTTGGCTGCATTTCCTAAATTATAACAGTGGCTTAGAAGGCCAAATGGTGCCTGAGGGCAATACAATGGCGTTTATGTCCTTAGACTCCTCCAGAAATGAATAACTACATATAAAACTAAGGTGCATTCATGTGTTCAATGTTCAAGAAATCTAAAGATATTAACTCAGTGCTAACCGGAAATAAAAAATTCTTTGATGGGTGTCTTTGCTCTGTCCTACAGACTGACACCTGGGGACAGGTGAACATCTGCACTCCCTTGGCCATCACTGGCAATCTTCTACCTGACTTCCACAGTGACAAGCAAGTGACCCAAGGAAGTGAGGCAGGCACTGCAGTGCCCTTTGTGACCTCACCTCGGTGGTCACACAACATCATTCTCCCTGTATTCAATTTGCTACACAGGTCAGTCCTGGCTCAGTGTGGGAGGAGACTGCCCAAAGGTGAGGACATTAGGAAGCAAAGACCGTTGGAGACCCTTAAAGGAGAACTACTGCAGGAAGCTCCTGAAGAATGTGCCAGCAAAAGAGGAGAATAGGCTGGAGGAAAAAAGTGAGAACCAGGAAGTAGAGATCCAACTCAGCAAAATAACAAAGACCTAGCATAGAACCTGGATGGTGGGCTTAAAAAGCAAACAGATTGCCGGACACAGTGACTCAAGTCTGTAATCCTAGTACTTTGGGAGGCTAAGGTGAGAGGATTGCCTGAGATCAGGGGTTTGAGACCAGCCTGAGCAACATGGTGAGATCTCGTTTCTACGATACATAAAAAAAATTAGCCGGGCATGGTGGCACATGCCTGTGGTTCCAGTTACTTGGAAGGCTAAGGCGGAAAGATCACCTGAACCCATCAGGTTGAGACTGTGGTGGCCATGAGTGTGCCACTGCACTCCAGCCTGGGGGACAGAATGTGACTCCGATTCAAAATAATAATAATAATAATAATAATAGTAATAATAGCAAACCAATCATATTGTATCAGAAGGGTGAAGGATGCTGGGAAAGAAATCTCCAGGAAAAATGAAAAATAACCAAAAAAATAGGCTGAGTGCAGCAGCTCACTCCTGTAATCCCAGTACTTTGGGAGGCTGAGTGGGAGGATCACATGAGCCCAGGAGTTTGAGACCAGCCTGGGCAACATAGTGAGACTTTGTCTAAAAAAAACCACAAAAATTAACATGTGTGGTGGCGCATGCCTATAGTCCCAGATACTTGGGAGGCTTGAGGTGGAAGGATCACTTCAGCCCAGGAGGTCAAGGCTATGGTGAGCCAGGATGGTGACACTGCACTCCAGCCTGAATGACACAGAGGAATCCAGACTCAAAAACAATTACCATGACCACCATCACCACCATAACAACAAACAAACAAAAATAGGTAGACCACCAGATATGCTTAAGCATTTAAAAGTTGATTAATGTCTAAATAATATGATGGGGGGAAGTGAAGCTTTCAATATATAGAAAACTCTACAGAGAAATAACAGACAATCATAAGTTCAGGAAAACAAAAATATTTTGTAAGAAAAAAAGCATAGTAATAGTAGATTACTGACAGCAGATCGCAGAAACTCTCGCTGTTGTCGTGTTTATTGTGTCCTTCACAATGTATCTTTCCTTTAATAAATCTACCTTTCTTAATTTAAAAAAATAGTAGATTACTTAGGTTTCCCAGTGAATGTTCTTTACATGAACACAGTAATGTCAATAGCTTTATTGATTTAGCCAGAAGTGGGATGTAACTATAGGAAAATGGCAAGAAAGGAAGTTGAGGTAGGAAATACAGGAGCACTAGATCTTCATCTCACATAACAGAAAATCAGTAATGTCCAAGCTTAAAAAAAAACTCACATTACCATACTATTTAGAACTCTAGAAATAAACATCAAATGAAACTGTTAAAGAATTGAGGCTGGACTCTGTGGCTCAGCCTATAATCCCAGCACTTTGGGAGGCTGAGGTGAGTGGATTGCCTGAGCCTGTGGTTTCAGGACCAACCCAGGCAACTGGATTAAATCATGCATAGGTGTAATGTTCTTAAATGGAAGGCAAAATGTGCATAAAATATTAAGACAGAACAAAATAACTCAAGGAAATGTCTTCCTTGGTCTGTGCTGGCCAAAGCTCCTTCTTCCTTTAGAGCCTTCGGTGGCCCATGCTCCCTTCTGCCTCAGGGACATTTTGGGAAAGGCTGGAAAGCAGGGCATGGAGGTCAGCCCTTTGAGAATACCCCTCCTTATCCTGAGGGAGGCGTGAAAGGAAATTCACTAGAATGAAGGATAAAAATATAGAACTTTTGTGTGTATTTAATCTTTATAGTAAATATAAATAAGGCCGGGTACAATGGCTCATGCCTGTAATCCCAGCACTTTGGGAGATTGAGGTGGGAAGACTGCTTGAACTCAGGAGTTCGAGACCAGCCTAGACAACATAATGTGACCTTGTCTCTACAAAAAAAAAGGCGGGGGGGAGGGGAGGGAGATGGGACTAATGGTAGTAAATATCTGTCTGGGGACGGGGAGACACCTCTTATCAACAAGGGTGCCTGCACGAAGCATATTTGTATACCTAACCCTTAACTGTACCCCACAATATCATAATAAAAAATATTGATTATTAAAAAAAATAATAAATTAGCCGGGTTTGGTGGCACACACATGTACATGTATACAGCTACTCAGAAAGTTAAGGTGAAAGGATTGCAAGAGCCCAGGAGGTCAAAGCTGCAGTGAATTTTGATTGTGCCACTGCACTGCAGCCCGGGTAACAGAGTAAGACTCTGACTAAAAAAAATAGTAAATAAATAAATCATTACTAATGTTATATATGCAGGTCATCCCTGACATCATTATTAGATCACTTGCCTCATTCACGTCACTGTGAGCCCTGGGGAAATAGTCCATGTCATCACGGGTAGGGGGTGGGAAGAGTAGGTAGCAATGACAACGCCCCTCATCCATTTGTTCTCTGGAGAATTTCCAAGGAGTTGCTGTTTCTATGTAATCGTGGAAGTGGTTTTCAAGACTATATTACCGAATTTCACTGAAATGATCCTCACAGAATAGACAAGGAAACACGAATAATGCAAGCCCAATGGACAGCCAACCAGGAGGTGGTAGATCAAACAAGTGGCCCCAGAGTGAGCTGTCAACTCTATATTGATACGGTTAAAAATAATGACCATCTAATTATATCTTACTGGAGTTGGTCAAAAAATTCAAAATTATCAGGAAAAGAATCAAAATAGAGATTCACACCCATTTTCTGAAACAATAAACCTTAATCTAAATGTACCTTGGGATATTTATTGTCTGTTGGCTGTGCCTTGGGATATTTATTGTCTGTTGGCTGTGTCAAGCTTCCTGGAAGAGCAAGTCATTTTCAAACTGGACATGAGATTATATGGGAGTATGCTCTGGATTATATGGGACTATACTCCCATAATGTCTAGGACATGAAAATAGACCTCTATAGTTGGCATAATGAAGAGTTCGGTATTTATTTCTAGATTTCTAAATCGTATGCTTTGCAGGCCTTTTTTTTTTTTTTAAACTGGGACATTATTGATTTTCTATTATGCTAGATGAAGATTTAGTGCCCCTATATCTCCTATCTTGTTCCTTCTCTTGCCATCCTACCAACAGTTATGTCCCAGTTTTAGCTGAATCAATAAAGGTAGAGGTGTTGACATTAGTATGTTTCTGTAAATAACATACATTACAAAACCTAAGTAATATGCCATCATCATATTTTCTTTTTCTTTTTTTTTTTTGAGTTGGAGTCTCACTTCATCACCCAGGCTGGAGTGTAGTGGCATGCTCACAGCCACCCCACAGCGTCAATCTGCTGGGCTCCGGCGATCCTTCTGCCTTGGCCTTTCAAGTAGCCAGAACTACAGGTGCATGCTACCACATCCAGCTGATTTTTTATTTATTTATTGTAGAGACGAGGTCTTGCCAAATGCCCAGGCTGGTCTTGAACTTGTGGGCTCAGGCAATTCACTCGCCTCGGCCTCCCAAAGTGCTGGGATTACAGGCTGAGCCACTGAGTTCTGTCTATATTTTCTTTTTTAAAAAAAGTATTTAAAGTCACACATGGTGGTGTGTAGTTCCAGCTACTTGGAAGGCTGAGGCAGAAGGAAGCCTGTAATCCCAGCACTTTGACAGAACTCAGTAGGTCGAGGCTGTGGTGGCTGTGAGTGTGCCACTGCATTCCAGCCCCGACAGAGTGAGACTCCAGCTCATGGCCAGGGAACAGAGTGAGACTCCAACTAAAAAAAAAAAGTATTTAATTTAATGTATGTGTTTATTTACTTTTTGAGTCAGGGTCTTGGTTTTTTTCTCCATCAGATTATTTTTCTATCAGCAAACTTTTTTTTAATGCTGAAGCATATCAGAGGATCTATCATTCTATTGTTTATTTTATCCTGAAGACCTTCTTCCAGAGCATACTCCCATATAATCTGACTGCTCGCTTTCTAGGGCTGCTGCGGTCTTATCCTGCATTATCCTAGGCTAACTGGGGGAAAGATATGAATGAGTGGGTTGAAACAAGATTGATAAGAGGTTGCTTCACCACAAGGAGTGTGATTTCATTAAGACAATGGAGAACCATAAAAAATGACAAGATGAAATTTGTCTTTGAGAGAGTCAGGACACCGTGGTAGCCAAGGGTCAAGGAAACTACATCTATCCTGAAGTTCAGGGTTTTCTGGGCTGCTTTAGCTGCCTGCTGTCCTTCCTGGGAGCCACCAGACATATACTTAGGCTACACAAACAATAACATGGAGTAGTAATTAAACAGATGCTGGTCTCACTTTGAGACACTAACAATGGGAGGAAAACAATTTCTGACAAAAAATTAAGGGTAAGGAACGGCACATAAATTCCAAGTTCAAGCAAATGTAAACCTCTAAATTTCTTCATACATTTAACACTTTCAAAAATCTGTGTCAGAACAGGCATTTATTTAAACTCTGAAGCTGGAAATAAAGCCAATCAGGACCATTCCCAAGATCACCAGGAAAACTTGAAATTCTAAAAGAGACTGGCCACATGGCAGCCGGCAGAAGCAGCAGGGCTCTCCTTCCCCTTCTGTGCACCCCTCCACCTGCTTGTGTCTCTTCTATGCCTTTTCCAAGTACACATTTAAAGTTATATTATCATAAATATCTTATTGTTTTGAAGCACTTTATCATTTTCAGTCCTTTCACAAAAATCCTATTAAGCCTTTTGACGGTGCATAAGGTAACAGAGAGAGTCAGCAGTATAATTCCCATTTTTTATAGGGAAGGAGATGGAACTAAGAGATTATGGCTTGCTGAGAGGTTTTGCTTTGTTTTTTTGAGTTGGAATCTCACTTTGTCGCCCAGGCTGGAGTGCAGTGGCACACTCACAGCCACAGCAGCCTTGACCTGCTTGGCTTAGGCAAGCCTTCTGCCTCACCTTTCCAAGTAGCTGGAACTACAGACATACCCCACCATGCCTGATTAGTTTTTGTGATTTATTGTAGAGACCAGGTCTCACCAAGTTGCTCAGGCTAGTCTCGAACCCCCAGACTCAGGCAATCATCTCATCTTGGCCTCCCAAAGTGCTGGGATTACAGGCTGAGCCACCGCACCTGGCCGAGGTTTTGTTTTGACTTTACTTTATTATAAAGATGTGGAGTACAAGTCATGATTAGGTACATAAGTAATGTATGTGCAGGTGAAGTGTGGGCTTCCAACTGGGCCTCACTTCCCCTGGTTTTGGACCAGGTACCCTTTGTGTTGTTATTTGCTGAGCATTCCTAGCTGGCCGCAGCCTCCATGGCCTGAAAGAGGTGAGTTTTCCCACTGTCAACCATGTTTTATCTCCCTCACCCATAATTCCTTGTCTTTCAAAGTAACTCCAGTCCTTTTTTTCCCTCTTCTTCAACACAGTATCTATAATGAACTATAGTATTATAACAGAAATCTATTGTTTTTGCTATTCATAAGGTTTGTTTTCTGTTGTTAATTAATCATCATAAATAATTAAACAATTTTTTTTTTAGTTGGAATCTCACTCTGTCGCCCAGGCTGGAGTACAGTGGCAGGCTCACGGCCACTCCAGCGTTGACTTGCTGGGCTCCAGTGATCCTTCCACCTCAGCCTTCCAAGTAGCTGGAACTACAGGCATGTGCTACCATGCCCAGTTAATTTTTTATTTATTTTCTCGGACCCGTGGGCTCAGGCAATCCACTCGCCTTGGCCTCCCAAAGTGCTGGGATTACAGGCTGAGCCATGGAGCTCGCCCAACATTATTTTAATAATTATACAAATGGATATATTGTCATTGCAGTTTTACATTTTAATATAATCTAAATAGACATGAAGATATGTTATTATAATTTATATTTTAATAAACATGTACAATTTAGTAATTCTTAAAAATCAAATAATTAACAATTTTTAAAGTAAAATCATTTTTTTTCCTTAAAAAGCACATCTTTTTTAATTTGTGTATTGTTCTTTCCCTAACTGTATCCTGAGGGTCACGGGGTTATTGGTGAAGGGACTCCCTACTCCTGAATCAAAGTCACCTAAGACCTCTCAAGTATTCTTGTCTGAGATTGATTGACATGCGCCTCAATTTCAGGGATGTGGACCTCTTAATTTTGAATGTAAACAAGAATTGAGGACACTCAAACTGGGGCATGGGTTACCACCTTCCCAAAAGATCCTTCGACTTACAAAAGGATTCCCCACGGGATTTGTATAAATATCAAGCTACGTGTATGTTTCAATCAGTTCAATTGTCAGCAATGCAATTTCAGAAAAATTACAGGACTTCCAGGCTCTGATTTATTTCAGAACCCAGTGCAGAGCTGCAAAGCCTGGCCACACAGTGGTGCTGACGCCCTTCGGGTGACACCAGGCGGCTCCGCAGCATCTCTCCTGAGCCGAGTATGAAGGCGGCAGGAGCCCCAGCGGCATGTTAATTCTATGGTAATGAGGCAGCAACTTTGAGCACTGAGGACATCATCTCTCATGATGAAAACCTGGCACCAGCAGCAATCCATCACCACGTTATCTTCCTCCTTGTTGGCTAATGTGTATTGAGTTCCAAAGCATCAGCCCTCCCAGCAAATAAAGAATACCTGTGCCTGCGTGGAAAAGTGCCCTAAGGGATGGCTGCGGGACTCTTTTTTTTTTTAGTTGGAGTCTCACTCTGTCGCCCAGACTGGAGTGCAGTGGCCGCTCCCGGCCACCGCAACCTCGACCTGCTGGGCTCCAGCGATCATTCCGCCTCAGCCTGCCGAGTAGCTGGAATTACAGGCGCGCGCTACCACGCCCGGCTAATTTTTTGATTTATTGTAGAGATGAGGTCTCACCAAGTTGCCCAGGCGGGTCTCGAACCTGCGGGCTCAGGCTATCCACTCACCTCAGCCTCCCAAAGCGCGGGATTAATTATAGGCTGTGCCACCGAGTCAGGCATCATATTATTCTTTATACTGAAAATTTTCATCAAGATAAGTTCTAGTTCTTTATTCAACATGTTCCAGGGTTCTTCTTTTCCTCAAGTCCTTTCTTTCCCATCTCAGGAAGGGAAGCAGACACTTGGACTTTTCAGAGCCTTTTTTTTTTTTTGATAGATTGAACATAGCCTGAGAAAGCACATGGGGGTCTCTGTGAATTGTACACTGCTCTTGGGTATTGAGGCCAGTTTCTTTCCTCCTCCCTCCCTCTTGGATACTGTAGTGTTATGTCTATAACATGTTGTTGTTGTTATGGCTTTAACAACTTCCCATGGTAGAGAACACGGTATTAGAGAAACTGAACTCACAGGCGAAAGAAAAAGGCAGGTGAGCTCAGGAAAATGGTAAAGCTTTGTGTTTGCATTTTAATTGTGTCGACTCCTAAGCATGACCCATCCTGCTGCTACTCTCTGTTACCACAACCTTTATGTTTCTTTGTAACTCTTCTTTACCATTAGTCCTTACTTGCAATTCTGTATTATCATTTTGTTTTGGTGTCATTTCCTCTATCTGTAATCTCCCTAAAGGTAGAAAACTATTCTGTTTTATTCATCAACACAGACTCACAGCCTGACACATATTTGACACTCTGTAAATATTTGTGATTTGAATAAATGGTTGAATTTATAGGCATATGTCCACGCACTACTTTAAACACGAATGTTTTATGACAAACGTAACTTTGGGAAACACTTTGAAACTGGAAAACATGACATTGATTTTCTGTTTGAAAGTTAAGATGTGCCCCAGTGTTAATTAAACGTGTCTGTTTACCTGCACACTTTTTGGTATGATAGCTCAATAAAAGTTTGTATTTTTTTTTTAAGCTGAGACACGTGACTTGAAATACTCTGTAAAAGTTTCATAAAGGAAAGAACCCGAATGAAGAAAACAATGTGTTCCCCAAGTGATTGTTTTAGGGGAGAGAGGAAAAGATTTCAGCTAAAATTTATCTAGCTACAAACCACTGTCTGAAGCTAGCAAGAAATTTATATTCTTTCAAAGCTGAAGGAAAATCAAAATCCACAAATGACTCTTCCCTTTCCACAGCTGTTTCGCTCACTGCTCAGTTTCTGGAGATCTGAGATAATCATTCTGTCCTTGAGAGTCTTGTGGCTGTGCTCTTGGAGGGTTCGGGTTTAAAATCTCAGGATTTGATCCCGTTCAGAAAAACAAGGCACGAGCACCCGCGAAGCATCTAAAATCAGCCACTGCCAGAGGCGGCCCACTCTACCTGTCTCTTCCTTTCGATTTGTCCTCTACAAGGTGAGGGTGAGAATACAAGGCCTGCTTGTGGGAAAATGCCTGTGTTACAAAACCATCTCACATTCCTGGGGTTTGTTTTGGGATCATGAAATTGGCAATTTTCTTTTTTTCTTAAACGCAGTTTAGAGTTTTTAGCATCGTAAGACTGTGTGTGTGTTGGTGCCTATGAATGTCCTTTTACAGGTCCAAGAAAATAAATAATCCAAAGCCAGCCTTCCCCTTGGGGTGTCCTGGCGAAACTTTGATCTGAGGTTTTAGATCTATTTGAGGCCCTGTGCTAGGACTGCCATCAAGGCCAAAGCATGTGCAAGCACTCCGATGCTGCTGCCTCTAGGGGATGCATGTTGAATCATATGTGTCTATTCAAAAAGAAACTATATTAACTTCTAGTGCATTTTGTTTGAAAACACCATGGGAACCAGTGGAACTGGCTGTGTAGACTATTGGAGTGAAAACGAACCCACTGTGGAACGAGTACCATGTCTCTCTGAGCTTCAGTTTTCTGATCTCTTCAGCCTGGGTGACAGAGTGAGACCCCAACTCAAAATATATATATACATACATATATGTATCTATCTCACAGATTTGTATATACTTGGTATCATGTTAATAGAATTCATATTAGATTTAGGCCGTCTGGGCTGGGAAGTTTCTTTGTGGAAGGTTCGTCACAATTTCAGTTTCTGTGATAGAGCAATTCAGGTTATCCATTTTTTGTTAAATGAGCTTTGGTAATTTGTGTCTTCTCCTTTTTATCTGTGTCATCAAATTTACTGGTATAAAGTTGTTCATAATATTGCCTTACTATGCTTGTATATCTGTAAACTCTGCTGTCTATATTTTGGATATTAGTACATTTTTTATCCTGGAAAAAAAAAAGGGCAAATTTAGTCAGTATTGATGGACCAGCTAAGGGCTTAACATGTCATCTGAGCATCCCCACAATAATCTGAGGATGCAGTTATTATTATCATTATCATTCTAATTTAGACAGAAGAGGGAACCATGGCTCACACTGGTCCCTGGAGATGCTATCATTGTCCCCTTGCTCTGAAACCAATGCTATGACACCACCTGGGTGTTCTGCAATTCAACTTAGTTCTGATACTAACTACTCAGAATTAGCACAGAACTCACAATTTAAGGGCAAAGCTTTTCACCAGACTGACCCCACTTCAGATGCCAGTTACAAATTTCAGGTGTCCCTAAGCCACTTATATTTCTTTCTGGATGGATGCAAGTTTGGGACTTCATATGATTCCACTTTATTTTTGATAATATGCTAGAATGATTCACAGAACCAGGAAAGTGCTATGCATAAGCGTGCCATTTTATTATAAAGGATATGAATGTACATCCAGAAAAAGGATACTTAGGGCAAGGTCTGGGGATTCCCTAGTGCAGCAGCTTCTGTTGCCTCAGAGTCAGGAAACTCCACTATCTTAGTATATGGATATATTTACCAATTCAGGCCATTGCACTGAGCTTTGATGTCTAGAGTTTTTATTGGGATTTTATCATGTAGGGAGGAATAATTAAATCCTTGTCCAAGTATTTGAACTCAATCTCCACCCTACTTTCTCTTCCCAGAAGTTGGACTGTCCCAAAGTGCCAACCCTCAAGTCATGTGGCTGGTTTTTCTGGTGACCAGCTCCCATCCTGAAGCTCTCTGGAGACCTGGCATGAACTGCTTCACCCACCCATATCTCCTCACTGTCTCCCTGCAGTGTAACCCAGTCTGGCTTCTAACAACCAACCTTTATTTCTTTATCCCATGGCTTTCTCTTGCTAAAGGTGGCTATCTTCCCCATGCAGCAGGCTGGAAGTAACAGGATCCATGGCCCCTGGAGACATCCATACTAACAGAGAATCAAAGCAATGTGTACAGATTCCAGACAAAGAATAAATGGAGGAACGGGGATTTGAACCCAGAGAATTAGAATCTACTGCACTTTTACCAACCTGCTCTCCTGGCTCCATGGTTAAATAACTATTTGAACAACAAATGAGAGATGCTGCAAGGGTGAAAAGAGGCAGTGTGTGATGATAGTCCTCAAGTAATATGCAAATAGTTCTCTCTTATGTTTATATATTATTATAAACAATAACAAAAAATCCAGGAGTCCCGGAAAGGACAATAGTTTGTGTGTGTGTGTGTGTGTGTGTGTGTGTGTGTGTGTGTGTGTTTGTGTGTGTGTGTGTGAGAGAGAGATAGGGTCTCTCTCTGTTGCCCAGTCTGGAGTGCAACCATAGCTCTCTGTAACCTTCAACTCCTGAGATCAAGTAATTCTCCCACCTCAGCCTCCCTAGTAGCTGGGACTGTAGGCATGCACCACCACACCTATCTGTTTATTTGTTTGTTGGTAGAGATGGGGCATTTTTATGTTGCCCAGGCTGGTCTCAAAATCCTGGCCTCAAGCAATCCTCCTACCTTGGCCTCCCAAAGTGATAGGATTACAAGTGTGAGCCACCATGCCTGGCCTCTTTTTTTTTCTAGGTAGCAATATGTCCAGTGATGACCCTGAGAAGAGAACCATCTCCCATGAGTAGCCTCATCAAATTGACAATGTATATGTTTATTAATTTTGTCTTTCATATTCCCAATGGACACATGCCTTTGTTATTAATGATTCATCACCAATATAACGTTAGGTCTGGTGACAATTTCTGAATTTCTCTATTTATAGAAAAATTTGAACTTCGTAAATATTAAAATGTCCTATTAGCTACATGCAGACTGCTCCTTCTATGACCATAGAAATTATGCAATTATTATCTGAACTATTAATTAAATTTTAAAATAGATAGATAATGCATAGGGATGCTATTTATGAGTTAAAAATGAGAAAATGAAAATTATGCTCCATTCTGTTCCCTTGGATGCGTCTAGCCTAATGTATGCTCTCAGCTTTTATTATTGAAAGTTCTTATGTTACTTCGCATAAAATAAGCAGTTGGTTATAACAAGCAAGACTTGCACAATAACTGATTTTCAGATGAAGGGATTAAAACAGTTTCTTAATAAAACAATCAAAATTGGCCCTGTCACTACTGTCCAATCCTGGGTGATTTCCACGTTCTGCAAGTTAAATACTTGAATCTTAACGGAGAGAAGGCAATTCCTCTCCAGTGTGCTGTGAGAGGGAGGTCCCCCCAAAACTGGAATTATCTTTTCTTTTTTTTGGGCGGGTAGGTCCCTTATAGTACAGACTTCCTCCTGCTAGGTAAGTATCCTAGGAACCTGTCAACGTCGGTGTACCAGCTAGCGTGTTGTGAGAGACTGCATTCTGCTTCAGTGATTTATTTTTCATTTTTTTATTTTTGGTGGAGATTCTTTCAGTGCACTGGCTGATTTCATGATGGGTGATTTAAAAGCACACTTGCTCACTCCATGCTGAGTGTTCGGCAGTTTTTGATCTGAAATGGAATGATCCCCATGCTCCCCTCGCGTTACCCCAGTCTTGCCCCAAGCAACTTTTTTTTGTTGTTTCCCTGGATGGAAAAAGCCCTCAGAAGAAAATGTTTTGCCAATATGGAAGAGGTGAAACAAAAAATGGCAGAAGCACCAAAAGGTATCAAAATGGATGAGTTCAGATGAGATCAGGCACATTCAGGATGGTATGGCTGTAGACATCTAGGATCTACAAGAAACTCCAATGTGCTGGGGAAAAAAAAACCCTATTAAAAACTAGGCAAGCCGGGCTCGGTGGCTCAGCCTGTAATTCCGCGCTTTGGGAGGCTGAGGTGAGTGGATTGCCTGAGCCCGCGGGTTCGAGACCCGCCTGGGCAGGCGAGACCTCATCTCTACAATAAATAAATAAAAAAAATAGCCGGGCGTGGTAGCACGCGCCTGTAATTCCAGCTACTTGGAA
>CAUYQG010159708.1:0-19710 GCA_963574415.1 Tarsius wallacei | reverse complement strand
AGCAATACCCCTTCTGGGAATCTACCCAGAGGAACTTGAATCACTCTACAAAAAAGACACCTGTACATGCATATTTATTGCAGCACTATTTACAATAGCAAAAACATGGAACCAACTGTGCTGTCCATCGAAACTAGACTGAATGAAAAAAATGTGCTACATGTACACAATGGAATATTATGCAGTCATAAAAGAGGACAAACATATGGACTTCACAGCAGCTTGGATGGATTTAGAGTCTATCATACTCAGTGATCTATCACAGAAACAAAGAACTGAGTATCACATGTTCTCACTCATAAGCAGCCCCTGAACATTTACCATCATACTATCAGAAAGGGATGGGCAGTAGTATCTGGAAACTGCCAGTGGAGGAAGAGGGCAGGCACACTTCATCAATAAGGGTACCTGATCTCCAACTAGGCAAAGTGGGAGCCAAAGGGAGCCCAAACTTTATCTGTACAATGACCACTTGTATACCTAATCCTGAATTGTATCCCACATCTTTAAAATAAATAAATATTTTAAAAGAATGCCTTTCTTTTATTTGTATACAAAAGAATATATGAGATATATATATATAATATCTATAGATCTATCTCTATCTATGTCTATATCAAAAAAAGAAAAATTCTGCCCTTCACTCATACTCAGTGCTTATCCAGTGATCTGAGCAGCTCTAAGTTCTAGAGGGGTGATGACCCCAGCCCACATCAGCCTGCTTAGATACTGTTCAGAAAGAAAGTGGGAAAGAGAAAAGACAGCAATGACACCTAAAGTTAAAAGACATATTTACATTCTTTTTTTTTTGTTTTTTTTTTGGTATTCGGAGTCTCACTCAGTTGCCCAGGCTGGAGTGCAGTGGCACGCTCACGGCCACCGCAGCCTCGACCTGCTGGGCCCAGGTGATCCTCCTGTCTCAGCCTTCCCAAGTAGCTGGAACCACAGGCATGTGCCACCACAGCCGGCTAATTTTATATTTATTGTAGAGACAAGGTATCGCCATGTTGCTCAGGCTGATCTCAAACCCCTGGGCTCAGGCAATCCTCTCACCTCGGCCTCCCAAAGTGCTGGGATTACAGGCTTGAGCCACTGCATGTGGCCATGCTTAGTGATTTTTTAAAAACGCGTTGATAAATAGAGTCCAAAGTTGGAGTGCACCATAAAGGTTTCAGGTGAATAGTTATTGCTTAAAGGATAGTTTTGAGATGTCAGAAATCTCTTCTAGGAATAGACTGAACCAGAAATGACTGCAGTTAAAAGCCTGAGCTTTGCCTGATATACCTGCAATTTTATTTATTAAAGAAAATAAACTACAAGGGATACTTTACTGACCAACTCTTAATACAAGTATGCAATAAATCAGACATTGACCACAGACCTGGGTGAAGGCATGCAAGCGTCCATGGGGGGATTGTAACTGCTTTGGACATTGTTCCTTGGGGTTGTTCCCTTAGTGAGTGACTTTCTTTTCCCTCCAGATTCCTTTGTTTCTGTTATTCACAACTCTCCCACACGAAATAGGGAATTGCATGATGGAGGATGACTTCAGAAGGCAGGTTGTCAGAGGCACTGTGGTGTCTGACTTGATGTCTGTATCCCTCTGGGGATGCCATGTTGTGAGGACACCCAAGCAATCCAAAAAAAAGGGGCCCATGTAGGTGGGCATGGTGGCTCACACCTGTCATCCCAGTACTTTGGGAGGTGGAGGCGGGAGGATTGCCCAAGCCCACAGGTTCAAGACCGGACTGGCAACATGGCGAGACCTTGTCTCTACAACAAATCAAAAAATAAGACAGGCACGATGGCTCACGCCTGTCATTCCAGCACTTTGGGAGGCAGAGGCAAGAGGTTTGCCTGAGCTCTTGGGTTCGAGACTGGCCTGGACAACTTGATGAGACCTCATCTCTACAATAAATCAAAAAGTTAGCAGGGCATGGGTGCGCACACATGTAGTTCTGGCTACTTGGAAGGCTGAGGCAGAAGGATTGCCTGAGTCCAGCAGGTCGAGGCTGCGGTGGTGGTGAGGGTGCCTCTGCACTCCAGCCTGGGCCACAGAATGAGACTCTGATTCCAACAAAAAGTGGGGAGAGGGCATGCAGGAAGGAACTGAGGCCTCCTGCCCAGAGCCAGCAGTAACTGCGAGACATGTGCATGAACCACCTTGGGAGCAAAGCCGCTACAGTCCAATCCTCAGAAGACAGCAGCTCCGGTTGACATCTTGCCTGGAGCCTCAGGAGGGAACTTGAGCCAAACCATCTAGCAAGGCTGCTCCTGGACTATAAATATTTATTGGTAGGCTATTAAATTTGAGATAACTTGTTCTATAGCAATAGGCTATGAATACAGAATGTAATCTGAATATGTGACTAATAACAAGACAGATTTGATCGGAAAATGAGCCACTGGATTCTAGTGGCAGAACTCACTACCAGAGTAGAGAGAGGGGAAACTGAGATAAGATGGGAGAGACCAGTACACAAGCATACTTGGCAAAATCACTTGTTTTTTAAAAAAATGTGTGTGTTTGATAAGAGCCGTCAGAGAAATCTAAGCAATATACACAGTGTCTGGCTTGCAATGGTTGGACTAAAGTTTTTTTTTTTTTAATTGGAGTCACACTCTGTCACCCAGGCTGGAGTGCAGTGACACTCTCACAGCCACCACAGCCTTGACCTGCTGGGCTCAGGCGATCCTTCCGCCTCAGCCTTCTAAGTAGCTGGAACTACAGGCACATGCTAACACACCTGGTTTATTTTTTTATTTATTGTAGAGGTGAGATCTCACCAAGTTGCCCAGGCTTGTCTTGAACCCCTGGGCTCAGGCAATCCTCTCACCTTGGCCTCCCAAAGTGCTGGGATTATTGGCTGAGCCACCGCGCTCAGCCCTAAAGATTTTTTTTAAGATGGTGCCAAGGCAATACACATTGAATAGAAACCATATTTCAAGTGCACACACTACCCTTCTGCTTTTCACTTTCAGTGCAGTGTTCAATAAGTTCCATGAGCTAGTCAACACTTTATTATAAAATAGGCTCTGTGCTAGTCTATTTAGCCCCACTGGAGGCTCATGTAAGGGTTCTGAGCATGTTTAAGGTGGCCTAGGTTAAGCGTTAATTTCAGTAAATTAAGAATATTAAATGCAACTTCAGCTTGTGGTATTTTCAACTGATGATGAATTTATGAAGACAGTACCCACATCATAAGCTGAGGAGCATCTGTGTGATGGAAAAACAGAAGCCCAGCTTTGCTCATGTGAAACTTGGGTGCAACGAAACTGCCTTGGGACTTGGCACCAGGAAACCTCGGTTTGAATTCCTTCTCCACCACCCTGAGCTAATCACTTTACCTTTCTGACATGTATCTGACATGTTTGCATGATATGGTTGTTGGATAAATCCATTGCCATTGAACCAATGTCTCTATTTTTTTTTTAGAATTTTCAATTAAAAAATCTATGAATGAATAGTTATTTAGAATAGGCTATGAGTCAGGCCTGTGCTCTGTGGTGGAGAGAAAATGGTGAACCAAATGGTAAGACTCATGGAGTTACCTTCATGGAGTTTACAGTCTAGAAAGACAGACAAGAAAGCAAGTAGTTCTAAAGAGGCGTGCTAAGGGCTATGACTGAGAAAAACTTTTCATACTATCTCCACCCCAATTTGCATCTATATGGCTTCTTTAAACTGTAAAGACCAGGCATGGAGGTGCTGGGCAATCTAAGGGCATGATTGTACCACATGACCCGTCCATCACTGGGCTAAAAGGCAGAGTGTTCCATGTGATCCAATGTAGGAATGTCAGTATGGTTGTGCCTCACCCACCTGAGCAGCCATGGCAAGACTTTATTCTCACATGAGTTTTTTTTTTTTTTGGACAAGTTTTTGTGCCCTTAATACAGTAGGCTAGAACCAGCCCTTGATTTATTAATTTTTTTTTGAGTTGTAGTCTCACTCCTTCACCCAGGCTGGGGTGCAGTAGCATGCACGCTCACGGCTACCCCAGTGTCAACCTTCTGGATTCAGCAATCCTTCTGCCTCAGCCTTCCGAGTAGCTGGAACTACAGGTGCATACTACCATGCCCAGTTATTTTTTATTTTATTGTAGAGATGAGGTTTTGCCAAGTTACCCGGGCTGGTCTCGAACCCATGGGCTTGGCTCAGGCAATCCACTCTCCTTGGCCTCCCAAAGTGCTGGGATTACAGGCTGAGCCACCAAAACCGGCTGATTTATTAACTTTTTTAAAGAAAAATTCAGTTTTGAGTTATAATTTATACACTGTGAAATTACCTCGTCTTAAGTGTACAATTGAACAATTTTTAGTAAACTGACAGAGTTATGCGCCCATCAACACAATAAAGTTTTAGAACATTTTCCATCACCCCCTCAAAGAAGCCTTATGTTCATTTGCAGTTGCTCCCTGTTCTTACTCCCAGCCCCTGGCAACCCTGAATCTATTTTCTGTCTTGATAGATTTGCCTATTTTTGACATCATATAAGTGGAATCAAATGATATGTGGTCTTTTTTGTCTGGCTGCTTCCACTTAAGCATCATGCTTTTGAGGTGCATTCATGTTGTAGTGTGTCCTTCCATTGCTGAATAGTATCTCAATGTATGGGCATTCCACGTGTGCTGTCTATTCACTGGCTGATGGACATGTGGATTGTTTCCATTTTGGGGTGACTATCCTTGGTTTCACTTAGCTCTCCCATGAATGGGCCCTATTTCAGACAGTTATCCTTGTTTTTGCCCCAACTACAAAAGCACAAGGACATTAAAGCCTTAGCAGCACCTTCAAGAAAATGGGGGTTTCCTTCTATTTTTTTCTTTTGTCATCTTTCTGCTTGGTTTCTGTCTTTCTCCTGCCTTTCCCTGTCACTTCTCCCTGTTTCTTACCTCACTGAGTTACCTCTTAGTACACATGCAGCATGGTTTTCTGGTAAGAGTCTTTTTTTTCTTTTGAGTCGAAGTCTCTCTCTGTTGCTCAGGCTGGAGTGCAGTGGCATCCTTACGGCCACTGCAGCCTCAACCTACTGGGCTCAGGCGATCCTTCCACCTCAGCTTTCCAAATAGCTGGAATTACAGGTATGCGCCACCATGTCCAGCTAATTTTTTTGATTTATTGTAGAGACGAGGTATCACAGAGTTGCCCAGGCTGATCTCGAACCCCTGACCTCAGGCAATCCTCTCACCTTGGCTTCCCAAAGTGTTGGGATCACAGGTGTGAGCCACTGCGCCCAGCAAGAGTATTGAATGATAAGCCAGAACCCCTGGGTATAAGTCTGGGCTTCAGTCTGCAGTTAACTAGATCCCCTCCGAGTCTTAGTTACTTCATTTAAGAGAGAAGGACTAGAATGATTTTCTTTTGGAAAAATCTTTTTCTTAACATTAATATTTCACCTAGAATCCCAGCCTATAACAGATTAGACTGTCGCAAGTTTTGAAGTGGGAGGTGGATTCGGGGTCCTGTTCACTCTGTTCCTGGAGTAGTCTGAGGACTTCAGAACTCTAGAGCAGGGGTCCCCAGTCCCCAAGTACTGGTCTGTGGCCTATTAGGAACTGTGCCGCACAGCAGGAGGTAAACAGCAGGCGAGTGGAGCTCTACTGCTGTCAGACCAGTGGCGGCATTAGACTCTCATAGGATCATGAACCCTATTTCGAACTGTGCACGCGAGGGATCCAGGTTGCTCACTCCTTATGAGAGTCTGATGTCTGATGATCCTCCCCTCGCAACACCCATCTGTGGAAAAATTGTCTTCCACAAAACCAGTCCCTGATGCCAAAAAGGTTGGGACCGCTGCTGTAGAGTGTTCCATTTAAAATCCCTTGGATTTGATCAGTTCTAAGAGTCTATAAAAGCATTTTTAGCAGTTCAGAGATCCTTGTCTTCTTCCAAAATGTGGAAGAAACGCAGGGTAGTGGCAAGAGCACCAGACATCAGAATCAGGAGACTTTGCTGCAGTACTTCTTACCTGTGTCATCCTGGGCAAATTATCGAACCCCAGCCTTTGTTTCCACATGTGTAAATTAGAAGTCATGATACACACGGTGCTACCACGTCATATGCACACTTAACAGACAGGAATTCAAGGACACAATTGGTACTGAAAGTAGTTACTATACTGGTCCTGCTCCTATTTGCCCCCAGTTGCACCCCTCGCCCCTCATCTGCTCAGTGTTGGACAAAGGGGTTCACCCTGTCGTGGCCAGAAGACCCACTTGCCGCCGACTTCTGCTGTAATCTGCCACTGGGAGGTGACCGTGGGAGACTGGGAGGCAGGAAGCAGGGGGCAAGCCAGGGTATTTCTCCCTGCCCGTCTCTTCTCAGGTGGCTTCTCTAGCGGCAGCTGCCTTTCCCTTATGGCTCCAGTTCCTGCTCAATGGGCTCACCTTGTCCAGCTTGACTTCAGTGCTCCCAGCCCTGGTTCTGGTTCCACCTTCCCTTCCCGTTTTCCTCCAACCAAGGGGTGGCAGAGGCCTTCGGAAATCGAAAACTGCTGGGTTCCTTGGCTTCTCTGCCAGGTGCGGTGGCTCATGCTTGTAACTCTAGTACTTTGGGAGGCTGAGGCAGGAAGATTGCTTGAGCCAAGGGCTTTGAGGCCAGCATGGGCAGCATAGTATGGTGGTGCACACCTGTAGCCCCAGGTACTGAGGAGGCTGAGATGGAAGTGTCGAGCCCAGGAGGTGGAGGCTGTAGTGAGCCATCATTGTGCCACTACACTCCATCCTGGATGACAGAGTGAGACCCTGACTCAAAAAAAAAAAAAAGTATATGCACGTGTGTGTGTGTGTGTGTGTGTGTGTGTGTGTGTATACACAGGGGGTACCAAAAAGTGTATCCATATTTTAAGTATGATGCTCGCTCAAAAGATGATGTTAATCAAATGAATGCTAGTGTCATCATGCAACAGGCAGGACAAAGAAAATGGCAGAAGCACGGTTGAGTGAATGTCATACTGCACGTTGCTACCATAACTTAATTAAACTAGAAAAGTAATACATAGATAACGTCTCTCTGTTTTTGTTTTTTTTTTTCGAGTTGGAGTCTCACTCTGTCACACAGGCTGGAGTGCAGTGGCATGCTCATGGCCACCACTGCCTCAACCTGCTGGTCTCAGGAGACCCTTCCTCCTTAGTTTTCCAAGTAGTTGGAACTACAGGCATGTGCTACCACACCTGGTTAAATTTTTGATTTATTGTAAAGACAAGTTCTCACCAAGTTGTCCAGGCTAGTCTAGAACCCCTGGGTTCAGGCAATCCTCTTGCCACCCAAAATGCTGGGATGACAGGTGTGAGCCACCGTGCCTGGTATAACATCTCTTAAAATATATATATTTGGCCAGGCTCGGTGGCACAAGCCTGTCATCCCAGCACTCTGGGAAGCTGAGGCGAGAGTATTGCCTGAGCCCAGGGTTTCGAGACCAGCCTGGGCAACTTGGTGAGACATCATCTCTACAATATATCAAAAAATTAGCTGTAGTTCCAGCTGCTTAGAAGGCTGAGGTGGAAGGATTGCCTGATTCCAGTGGGTTGATGGTGGGGTGGCCGTGGCTGTGCCACTGAACTCCAGCCTGGGCGACAGAGTGAGACTCTGACTCAAAAAAAGGAAAAAAAAGACAGGGCTCGGTGGCTCAGCCTATAATCCCAGAACTTTGGAGGAGGCCAAGGCAAGTGGATTGCCTGAGCCCACGGGTTCGAGACCAGCCCGGGCAACTTGGCAAGACCTCATCTCTACAATAAATAAAAGCTTAGCTGGGCATGGTAGCGCGCGCCTGTAGTTCTGGCTGCTTGGAAGGCTGAGGCAGAAGGATCGCCGGAGCCCAGCGGGTCAATGCTGGGGTGGCTGTGAGCATGCCACTGCACTCCAGCCTGGATGATGGAGAGAGACTCCAATTCAAAAAAATATATATATATTTGGCTTCTTAACTCTCTTTCCTGGACCTTCCTAATGCCTGTGCACCCTTTATTAAACACCCTTTATTAAAGTCCCTCTGTTTGAATACCTAGAATGGTTTCTGTTATCTTGGTTGGACTCTGATCAATGCAACTAAACCCTCAACAAAAGAAAGGGAAAGAAGAAGAATCTAAGCAGGCTGGGCAATGCCACTTGCCCTTCCTCTCCATGAACCTCTGTCCCACGTGAGGGTGAGGTGGGAGACATGTAAGACTCTCAGTCAGTCTCAGGGCTCCCTGTCTCGCCTTGGGTTTTAAATTGTAGAGGTGTTTGGTATATCCTGGCCTCTAAAGGCAAACATACTTACTTACATAGACACAAAATTGTGGTCAGGAGATGTTAGGTGTGTGTGATTTTACCTTCTTTGGTGACTATAGAAGCAAACCCTTATGCAAGATATAGTTCTGCTGAGAATCACAGAGTGACATGAGGATCAGATGAAATAATATGAATGAAAGCATATTATAAATGGTAACATTTCAGACAAATATGGGAGGGGGCCCAAAAAACCCAAAATTTATTTATAAAGAACTGTGCATTTATTCCTACATGTTTAAACTTCAGTCACCTTCAAAGTATTCTCCGTTTGATGCAAGACACTTTATCAAGATGCTTTTTCCACTGCTCAAAACAGTTTTGAACTCTTCAGTTTTGATGCTTTTTAGTGCTTTTGCCATTTTTTGCTTCGCCTCTTCCACATCGGCAAAACATTTTCCATTGAGGGTTGTTTTCGTCCAGGGAAACAAAAAAAGGTGACTTGGGGGGAGATCAGGTAAATAGGGAGGGTGGGGCATGCTGCTAAACACTCAGTGCAGTGTGGGGAGGTGCGCTTGTAAGTCGTCCATCATAAAATGGGCAAACACATTGAAAGAATCTCCAAAAAAAATTCACTGATGTCAAACACTGCCTCTCACGACAGTGCTAGCTGGTACACAGATGCTGATGGGTTCCTAGAACACTTACCTAGCAGGGAAAGCCTGGACTACAAGGGGCCCATCCTCTCCCCCCAAAATAAATAAATAAATAATTCTGTATTGGGTACCCCTTTGGATAGGGCATTATTTTTACTTATATTTCAAAACCCCATCATCCAGGAACAGTGTGATTTAAGTCTTTTTATGGACTTGAGGAGGTACTTTGAAGTTTTTCTAGGGTTTTCCATTGTTTTCTACAGAAAAAGAAACTAAATCATGCTCCATAGAGGAGATAACAGAGAGGGCATCCAACCCAAGTTAATGTCTCATTTCTTAACTAGAAGAACAAAACCCCAAAAAGTTATATTCCTTTATTACAGTAAAGTTCATTGGCATTGACAGAAACAGAAAAAGATCACCTTATCCTTTGTCTTAGAGACGAAACTGGTGTTGGGAGAAGTATGACATTTTTGGCTTTACATGCTGGCTGCTCAATGTCAAGCTCATGTTTCTTGGTATTTTTCTCTATGTTCCTTCTAAAATCAGTGCTAAACATAGAAAAGGAAAATAAATGTACAGTTCCAGTTTTCTCTTCTTCAAGTCAGAAGGATGATTTTTTTATGACAATATTTTTACACTGCTGCACTAAACCACACATTATATGAATGTGAACTAAGTCCTCACAAATTTTTTTGCTCCCAAAATGTGGATCTTGTGGGCATTTTGTGGGCATCTATTTTGAACATGTAGATATTGTAAGACTTTGTTCAAATCTTCCTTCCAATTGCTTTATTGTCTCTGTCTTTTAAGACCAAGGACTGAACATACTTTTTTATTCTAAGAGGTAAAGAAGCCAGTGATGCTAACAGGACACTAGTACAAGCTGACCTGTTCAGTTACTCATTTCCATTTTACAGAATAGTGGTGACGATGATGATGAGTCTCTTAAGATTGCTCTCTTGGCCTTCTTACATTAGAGATGAGAAACAGTTGCTAGCCAAGCCTCATAAAGCTTATTCCCTGGTTTCTGTGTTTGATAAATCTGTCTCTTTGGTGACACATACCTGGCTGGACCCATAGCGTGACAAAATTCTCTTCTTCTTTTCCAGTCTTTCTTTTGGTCTCTACTCAGCAATATGTCTAAATTTCTGTGTAGGTGTCCAGCTTTTAGATTTTTCCAAGTGTTTCCAAAAATATAATAAAAAGCCCAAATTCATTTTTAAGTAGTTTGAAATGTAATATTTTCTATTGAGAGGAGACCTGATGGATATTGCTAGATTTCTGCTACCCTGTGTACACGTAGGAGTTGGGGTATTGGAGAAGGAGGAATGGAAAGAGGGACAGGCAGGGTCTGTCCTATTTTGCAAAGGGCTGAAATTTATAATACATGCCACGTAATCAGGCTAAGGACAAATAGCCTCTAGGAATAAATTTACAGTGAATTGACCTACATTTCACATGAGATAAAACACACTTAAGTCATTAAATGAATTTCTCCCTCTGGTTCATTAGTTCTCAGCATGCCTTGATCCTTTGCTCATTTGTCATATGGCTCATGAAAGCTGAACATGGGAAAAAAGAAACTAAATCATTGCGCCTGTCCCCTTCCCAGGTCAGGATATGTTCCCCACAGAGGAATTACTACGATGTTGGAGAGTGACTAGTTCTACCAGTGATCTTGGCCAAGAGACAGAGAAGCTATACATCGACCTTATGGCGTCCTGCCAAGCACCATGCACATTAGCAATGGTGTGCCCGTGCTCACTGTACCCGCGAGTCATCTAATGCTAAGAGCTTAGATTCAGCATTATGAGAGCCCTCGAGAGTGGATCTCATCATAGTCTGAGGAGCAGGGTGGATGAGTAAAGAGGCTGGTCTTTTAAAAATTCTCACTTGAGGCTCAAACCTTCAAGCTTTCCTTTCCCTCTGGAGACACTCACGGAGTAAAGGTGTTGTAGAGGAACCACAGTGGGTCTGCCCCGGGTAGTATTTGCCACACTAAGGGCACCTATTTTTATTTTAGATTTGTTCCATAGTCATATTGGATAGTGGTGGGGATTGGGTCTCAGGTGGCCCATATTCCAATGTAACCTATCGGTAATTTCTGAACCCTAGCCCTCCTCCTGCCTCCCCCTTATTGGTGTCCCCAGTGTCTATTCTTTCCTTCTTTCTGACCATGTAGCTGTTTTCCGTAGAGGCTGAACCAGTTTACAATCCCAATAACAGCAGATGAGCTGGGAACCTGTTTTTGAATGGTTTCATGAAGCTGCTGGTCTGACTTGGGAGAGTCTGAGAAACAAGCTGATATTATAACCTTAGCCATCCTCATAAGCCTGGGAGCAGCTGAGTGCAGCATTTGAATACACGAGGTCAAATATATAATAGTGCTCTAGGGTAGAAAAGGGAGCTCAGTAAAGAAGAAAGAAAAAGAGTAGCATAAACAGGACTCACTCTGTGTCATCAATGGCTGCCCCCAAACTCATGGGATCTTAGTTGGCATTACTAGAGATATAGACAGTAGAAAGGAGGAGGTGCACTGGGAAGACCAAAGTTATTCTATTTGTCTAGCATTTTGGCTAGTACTTTAAGAGGTACACAGGCAAGGTAGAACATGTTCAGAGGTAAGTAATATGAGAGGTCCATATAAAAAATGATTTTGGTCAGGTTCAATGGCTCAGCCTGTAATCCTAGCGCTTTGGGAGGCCCAAGGCAAGTGGATTGCCTGAGCCTGTGGGTTCGAGACCTGCCCAGGCAACTTGGCAAGACCTCGTCTCTACAAAAAATCAAAAAATAAGCTGGGTGTGGTAGTGCACGCCTGTAGTTCTGGCTACTTGGAAGGCTGAGGCGGAAGGATCGCTGGAGCCCAGCAGGTCGCTGCTGGGGTGGCCGTGAGTATACCACTGCACTCCAGCCTGGGTGATGGAGTGAGACTCCAACTCAAAAAAAAAAAAAAAAAAAAAAAGATTCTACCCAAATAACGTATACTAAGCCAAGTCTTGAGCTGGGGGTTAGAGACATAGAGATGAAGAGGACACCTTCCCTGCTCTTAAGAAGGTCACAGACAGTAATGACCAAGAGAGCTGAAGTTGTATAGCCAGATAAAAAGGAAACTTTGTGATGATATTTAAAAAATCATCACGTGCAAGAGTGATTAGTTCTGTTCTCTGTGTTACCAATACTGAGGTAGAATTAAATCCAGGGGGTGGAAGTCATGAAGACGCAGTTAAGTTCAACATGAGGTTGAAATTACCAACAGTGAGCAGAATCTAAAAGCATAATGTAAGGCCAGGTGCAGTGGCTCATGCCTGTAATCCCAGCACTTTGGGAGGCCGAGGCGGGAAGACTGCCTGAGCCCAGGAGTTCAAGACCAGCCTGGGCAACATGGCGAGACCTCATCTCTACAAAAAAGCCAAAAAATTAGCTGGGGGTGGTGGCACATGCCTGTAGTCCAAATTACTTGGGAGGTTGAGATGGAAGGATCTCCTGAGCCTAGGAGGTCTAGGAGCCTAGAGTGAGTGGTGATTGCGCCACTGTACTCCAGCCTGGGAGAAAAAGAAAAAAGGACAGCTCTTGGGTATTTAAGAAAAGGCCTAATGACCCTTGGCAGGAAGGAATGAATAGTGGAGGCGGTGGTTGAGATATATATTTACCTACCCATTCCCTATTTGCCCTAATCTATACCAGTTCACCAAGCACGCTCCTACATCCCACATTTTCTGGATATACTGGTGAGCAAAGCCAAAGACCCTTCTTTGTAGCTTCTGCCTCGTGGAAAGAGATACATATGCATTAAACAATCACACGTAAATATGCAAAACCACAGCTGAGAAGAGTGTTTTGATGGAAAGGCACATGGTGTTATACGAGAAGGGAAAGGAGGTTTGACCGATTTGGGAAGTCCAGTGAAGGCCTTGATGAGGAACTCTTCCTGAGCTAAGATCTACAGACAGTCGGGGAAGAGAAAGGTGTTCCAGGCAAAAAAAAAAACAAAAACAAAAAACAGACTGTGCAGTATTCCACGGTGGGAAGAACCCTCTCTGCTAATGTAGGGATGAGTCTCAGTGACCTTTAAGACCTTTTTCTTATTTTATTTTTTGAGTCAAAAATCTCACTCTGTCACCCAGGCTTACTGCAGCCTTGACTCCCTGGGTTCAGGCCATCCTTCCTCCTCAGCCTCCTAAGTAGCTGGAACTACAGACACGTACCACCATGCCTGGCTAATTTAAAAAAAAATTTCTATAGAGATGGGGTCTCACTACGTTGCCCAGACTGGTCATCAGATTTTCAAAGGGACATATAACTCCCCAAAAGTTAAGAGCACCTGCTACTAGAAAGAACCATCAGATATGTTTCATTTTTCATTTAAGAGTAGTGTTGAATCCTGCCAAGTACACCAAAAAGAAAAAAAGAAAGAAGAGTGATGTTAATCTTTTCCAAGAGTTCCTAAATTGTTGAAGAATTAAATAAATTATTTAGCTTCAGCTAGAAATAGGGATAATATTGTCACTCATAAGGTGATTATGAGGATTAAATAAGTTAATATTTGCAATCACTTAGAAAAGTGCTGTCAAATCATAAGCCCTGCATACATGAATGTAAAGTAACCTTAGTTTACACATCCCCTACTTTCTCCAACCCCAAGGAGAAAGCCAAGGTCTCTAAAGTATAGAGCAGCTGACTCTTGACAAGCAGCCTGGACCTCCTGAACAGTTTCTAATACAGAATCTTCCCCAGGGCAGCGGGCTTTCCCTGTCCAGGGATCAAAATATATCTAGGTCATTTGAGGAAGTCATTAGGCAAGAGAATGTTGAAAGTGCTGCAGTAAAACTCCATGTTAATGATGCACCTAATGAGGACAGTCTTTTGTTTGTAGGTAAGAAAAAGCAAATTATATGGAATAGATAGATAGATACATACGTGTGTTATGTATGTATGTGTATACCATATTTCAGTAAGAAATTATTTTATCTTCTTTTTTGTAGAGATGAGGGGGGGGTCTCACTATGTTGCTCAGGCTGGTCTTGAACTCCTGGTCTCAAGTGATCCTCCTACCTAGGCCTCCCAACGTGCTGGTGTGAGCCACCATGCCCAACTATTAATTTTAAATTGAGGGACTTTTTTTTCCAATAGCAAAAAAAAAAATATCTGAAAACTTGCAGATATGTAACCAGCAAGAATCTTACTCTTTCCTTGTCACCTCCCTCTTGCCAGAAAAAAAATGTAGACATATATATACTATTTTATTAATTATATAATTATGTAATTTAATTGTATTATTTAAAAGACACTTTAAGTCCTTTGGATACTTTGAGAACTGCTGAAAAAGTGGGCCAGGATCTGTGGCTCAGCCTGTAATCTCAGCACTTTGGGAGGCCAAGGCAAGTGGATTGCCTGAGCCTGAAGGTTCGAGACCAGCCTGGGCACCTTGGTGAGACCTTGTCTCTACAATAAATTAAAAAAAAAATTAGCTGGGTGTGGTAGCGTGCGCCTGTAGTTCTGGCTACTTGGAAGGCTGAGGTGGAAGGATTGCCAGAGCCCAGCAGGTTGACACCAGGGTGGCTGTTAGTGTGCCACTGCACTCCACCCTAGGCGACAGAGTAAGACTCTGAGTCAAAAAAAAAGAAAAAAGAAAAGAAAAAAGAAAAATGCCTGCATAGTTCAACTCTAGGTCCTTTGTTTTTCTGCTTTTATCTCACTCACCTCCAGTCATGCACTCACTAAACTTTAGACAGGAGAATTAATTCAGCTCTGTCTCACAAGCACTGAGCACAACTACTGAGCATAAGTACTGACCACACATTTTGAGCATGTAGTCTGTGCCAGGAGCATGGCATAAACAAAGAAAAATCAAATGAAGTCTCAAGTCTTTGCCTCTGTTAGCTTGTCTGTGAAACAAGATACTTGAATTAGATGATTTTTTTTAATTTTAAAGATGTGGGGTACAGTTCAGCATTAGGTATACAAGTGGTCATCGTACAGGTAAACTTGGGCCTTACTTTGGTCTCAAATTTGACGATTAATCCAGGTTTTCCCAGCTCTGAGGTCTATGATTCCTGTGATATTGAAGTAAAACCAAGTAATTGTTTCAGTCAAAAATTATTCAGAAGTACTTATGAATAGCCTTCATGATGATCGAATTGCTACACAAATCCCATCCCCTCCATGAGGCACCCTTGAATCATTAGAAGTGTGTCCTTAATACAAACAGTGTGTCATGAATAACGGTGGGCTGCTTGTCCACTGCGGGCCAGAGAGCGCCAGCACTGTGGAAGCTCTTCTTCTTATTTTGAGTTGGAGTCTCACTCTGTCGCCCAGTCTGGAGAGCAGTGGCACGCCCACGGCCACCCCAGCGTCGACCTGCTGGGATCCGCGAGCCTTCTGCCTCAACCTTCCAAGTAGCTGAACTACAGGCGCGCGCTACCACTCCCGGCTAATTGTTGATTTATTGTAGAGATGAGGTCTCGCCAAGTTGCCCGGGCGGTCCCGAACCCACGGGCTCAGACTATCCACTGGCCTCGGCCCCGCAAAGTGCTGGGATTATAGGCTGAGCCACCGAGCCTGGCCAGAAAGTCCTTATTTTTACAGATAAGAAAACGACGGCAGAGAAAGGTCGGAGGTGGCAGAGCAAGGACTCGAACCCAGGTCCAACTTCCTGTCAGGGCTCTTTCTGTCCGCAGGCCACTGCGCTGATGAATCACCATTGGACACCGTCCCTCCTGTCGGCATGCCAGGGGCCATCCTGCACGTCTCCCTGTGGTACTGCAACCCCCTGCCCATGGCACCGGCTTCTGTCTGTACCCTTGCAGGCCTCCTCCCACATTTGTTTGGCCGGGCTGGGAGCTGCTCTCGGGGGACCAGGGCTCTGCGGATTGGCCTAAAAGTCCGGCTTTAAATGAGTCCCCACTTGCCTGTTTCCCAAGGCTGGAGAGACCCCAGATTCAGGGCCCTGCTGCCTGTCCCGGCAGCCCCGCTCCCCAGGCGGAAGCACAAACCCAGAGTTCATCTTCTGTCTCATCCCAGCAGCACAGACCCTGAACTGGTGGTAATCGCAACCACCCGCAGGAAGCCTGCCATGAGCTGGGCTTGTTCTGTTTAAGGTTTTGATCTCAGCAAAGATGAGGGGGTCATATAAGTGCCTCTGTGTGTGACTGAGAGACCTGCAGCCAAGGCAGCCCGGCTGCCCCCTCAGTGACCAGGGCAAGTTTATGCTTCCATGTGGACCCACCAGGGGCCAAACCCCAAGGGACCTTTCCAATAGTGATGATCAATAATGTGCTTGCACTTAGGTGGTGGCAGGAATATTTTTCAAAGCACAGTCGCACTAAAACAAACAGGTTAGGGCAGGCATGACCGACCTCCTTTATGACCGAAGTAAGGGAGGATTAGCCACCTGAACTCAGGGTCCATGGGGCTATTGAATTGCAAAGTTGAGACAGGAGCCCAGGTCTCCCATACCCAGCCCTGTGACCTCCCACCGCCCTGTTGGTCTCGGAGACTCTCTCTTCCGCTCCAAGTTCCAGTGTTCTTCGGTGGTTGGGACACCCCCACCTCATCACAGCGTGGAGGCCTGCTTTCCCTTGGTGAGTGGCAGGGACTTGTGCAGCCACTGTCTTCTTCTCTGTCCACCTTGTCAGGCCTGTCTCAGCGGATCACGGCTCCCCGAGAAGAGCAATGGGATGGCGTAGAAGGGAACTGATGAGTAATTATTTTACTTATTTACTTATTTATTTTTGAGTCGGAGTCTCACTGTTACCCAGGCTGGAGTGCAGTGGCATGCTCGCGGCCTCAACCTGCTGGCCTCAGGCGATCCTTCCTTCTTAGCCTTCCAGGTAGCTGCAACCACAGGTACGCACCATCATGCTTGGCTAATTTTCTCATGTATTGTAGAGACGAGGTTCACCAAGTTACCCAGGCTGGTCTAGTCCCCTGGGCTTAGGCAGTCCTCTCGCCTCCACCTCCCACAGTGTTGGGATGACAGGCGTGAGCCACCGCACCTGGCAGATGAGTAATTATTTGACATCCTTGTCAGGGATACCGTGGAATCCTCAAGCATAGAGCATAGGACTGTCTATAAGTGAAACCTCAAGAGCTGTTTCTGGGCACACAAGATGCACTGGAAGCATCTGTTTACTCCTTAAACTCAGTTCTAGAAGCCACATAGCATCGATGATTGGGTGGGAATGGGAAGAGGAGGGGCTCAGGCCCAGGACGTCACTGAAGTTCTGAGCCCAAGAGCAGTGACAGTAAGAAAAGTGGGCAGACAGGTTCAAAAGAGCTGTGCCCAGTTCAAGGGCAGACAAGAAATCGCCCCAGGGGGGGTGGCTGTTGAAAATGCAGTCAGGTTCATGATGCTGAAGACAAGCTCTCCTGGGTGAGCCAAGGCCCTGGGTGTTGCTGAACTATTCCAGTGGGTTCCCAGCACCACTCCACCCAAGGCAGGGAGGCTCCACCAAGCTGCAGAGCAGCTCTCCCTGTGTCCTCTCACTTCCCACTCCTGCTTCTTCTGGAAGCCCGGGGGTCTTTTGTTGCAAGGGAGCATATAAGAATCCACCCCAAGACTCGGGTCTTGTAGTGGTCTACTGGCTTTTCAGCAGGAACCTTGGGGCTCATTGGTTTATATATTCCCCAATAAAAAAATATGAGTCTCTGCCAACCCTCTCCATCCCACCTCCCACTGTTACAGTCTTTCCAGACTCCCTCCGAATCTCCTGCCTCCTTGCTCCTGTGATCAAAGCATATGCTTCAGAAATACACCCATCTTCTCTCTTCTCTGCTCTGGGCTGGCAGCCTCACGCAGCAGTGCCCTCCCAAGGCCCGAACACTCCCTCCCTCACTAGGAAACCCTTTGCTAATGTGCCACCTGGAACTCCCACTGGTGTCAGAAGAATATGATTGATCACCTTAGCTGGGGGCGCTCAGGTTCTGTACGAAGTGGTTGGCTTGCATTATCTCATGAATCCTCCTAACAGATGATCAGTCTGGGTACCATTATGACAGATTTTACAAGTGAGGAAACTGACACACAGGCACGTTAAGTAATTTGCCCAAGTTCACATGATTGGAAAGAACACTTGGGGTGCTCTTGCTGATACAAACACTGCTTGTGTTTTATCTTTGCAAGCTCTAGAATAAGCTCCTTGAAGGAGAAGGATGGGGTCAAACAGAAAGCACATTACCATTTTTAATAATTGTCCAAATTGTCCACAAAAATGGTTGTATAATTTATATACCCCCATCAACTCTGTATAAGAATGCCTGTTGCATCCTTGCCAATCCTGGGTGTTTTCAATTTTATTTCTTTGTCTATTTGATAAATAAGGATCTTGTTTTAAAACTTATTCTTTAGTTAATAGTGAGGCAGAACATATTTATTGGCCAGTTATAGTCTTCTGCACAGGTAAACATGTTAGTCATTCAAAACAGCCGATTTTCTCCCACAAAATCTACAATCCCTTTATTCCCTGTCATGATCAGCTTCCAGTGACCCACGATAGAAATCCAGAAATGGACTTTGGATCTTCCTTCTGCCTTTCCTCTACAGCTAGTCAGTTGGGATGTCCAGGACTCTGCCTCTTAAATGCCTCTGGGATCAACCTTTGATGCCCCCATGGCCTCCTGCGTGGTGTGGGCTGCCATCACCATGCTCAGAACAGCCCTTGGGGGATGCTGCTGAGGTGACCCTTGTGTAGGGCGGGTCCCGTTCCCTTCCCCGTAACCTTAGCAGGGGTGCTGTTACCCTCCTCGTCCACTGTGTGCCCCTTTCCTACCATGAGGGAGGATCAATGTCCTCACCACCCCGCCCTCTGCTGCCCGCCAACTGCCTCTCCTGGTCTTCGTGTTCCTATGTCTGGCTGCACGTGGCTCTTCCGACATGACTCCCACCTCTTGTGGAAGACTGCTTTACCGCAGGCCCACTTCTGCCCTGCCTGACCCTGCCAGGTCAGAGAGCCCGTGGGCAGGCCACCTGACCCAAGAGTTTAGCCTGGGAGCCTTGACCTTGACCAACTCTCTTGCTTTATGCGACATGGGTTCACCCTCCTCCCTGTGTCTGTTCACACCCCTTGTCTGCTCCCATGGCCTCTGTATCTCTAGCTTTCTCGCCTGTCTTCCTGCGTGTTTTCCAGTCTGTTTCTCTGTCCATTTTTTGTAGTCCCACTTGTTTTGCTGCCTTTTTGTTTCCTCACAGAAAGAACAGGATCTCAGGGCTCCCAGAAGAAGGTGGGGGGAAAGGCATGGCCTGAGCCTCCACTGCAGGCAGAAATGTTGATCTTCTCTTGTGCTGTCTCTGGGCATTGCATGCAAACCCCAATGGGGTCCCCATGGCAGACCCGTGCCTGCTGGCCCTAAGGCTCGCCGCCACCATCGGCGGGGCATGTAATCCTCAGGAGTCCGTGATCTCAGCCCCACACTGTCGTGCCTGTCTCCCCACCCGCGCAGTGTCCCTTCCATAGCTCCTGGCCCCATTCCCGAAATTGACAAAGACCTTTGCCTTTGAGCATCCCTCCTTTCGGGACCCTCAGCCACCACACCTGCTTCTGTGTCCCAGCCCTCGTCCCAAGAAACACCAGGTTGCCCGGGCTACCTGCATCCATCCCCACTGGGACACCATAACAGAGGCCAAGATTTTTCAGGAAATCAGTCCAACAGCAACCTGGAAGCTGGCCTCAGCAGATAGGAAACTTCAGTGATTTGTCAGACTCATCCTCAGAAAGACAAGGACCTTTCATTTTCCCCATAGAGAAGATGATTTCCCTGTTGGTGTTAACTTTTTAAAATGTTTTTTTTCCTTTATGCACTTAGAAGGAGGGACCCAAAAAAAACTATAATTTATTTATAAAAAAT
>CAUYQG010159704.1:0-21154 GCA_963574415.1 Tarsius wallacei | reverse complement strand
AGAATATACCCTGAAGAACTCAAATCACTCTATAAAAAAGATACCTGCACACGTATGTTTATCGCAGCATTATTCACAACAGCAAGATCATGGAACCAACTATGCTGTCCATCAAAAGAGGACTGGATTTTTAAAATGTGGTACATATACACAATGGAATACTACGCAGCCATAAAAAAGAACAAAATCATAAATTACGCAGCACCCTGGATGAAATTAGAGTTTATAATACTGAGTGATCTCTCACAGAAACAAAGATCTGAGCATCACATGTTCTCACTCATAAGTGGTCCTTGAACAACTACCATAATACTATAAGAAAAGGATTGACAGTGGCAGGAAACTATGGCGGGGGGACAAGGAGGGGAAGGGAGGTGGGATTAACGGTAGTCAATATCTGTCTGGAGAAAGGGGGGCACACCTCATCAACAAGGGTACCTGCACAATGAATATTTGTATACCTAACTCTTAACTGTACCCCACAACTTTAAAATAAAAAATATACATAAAAAAAAGAATTACCATATGATCCAACAATTCCACTTCTAGGCATATACTCAAAAGAGCTGAAAGCAGGGACTTGAACAGATATTTAAACACCATGGCAGCATTATTCACAATAGCCAAAAGGGGGAAACATTACCCAAATTTGGTTATACTGATTGATGAATTTATAAGTGATGTGGTATTTTCATACAATGAATATTATTCAGCCTTAGAAAGGAACGAAATTCCGATACACGCTACAACATAAATAGGTCTAGAAAGAATTATGCAAAATGATGTAAGCCAGGCACAAGAAATATAAACATTGTATTATGTGGGCATAGAATAGGCAAATTGATAGCAACAGAGGGGGCAGGGAAAAATCAGAAGTTATTTTTTAATAAGTACATGTTTCAATTTGGGATGATGAAAAAGTTCTGGAAATGGGTAGTGGGAATGATTGTGTAAAAGAAAAGAAAATATTGGCTCCCAATCTCACTATGCCAAGGGGAAAGTTGAGCCTGGAAACTGAGTTGTTAGCAGGAGAAGGGGTGTGGCTCCCAGCTTGGGTCCATGGGTTGACATCGACAACCGGGTTCTTGTGTTCAAGTTTGGAAAGAATTCACAAACAGACAACAAACAAAGTAGCATGACAAGCAAGCAGCTTTATTAAGCAAAGAACAGTACACTCTCAAGAGGGGAGAGACAGCCGGACTCGGTGGCTCAGCCTGTAATCCCAGTGCTTTGGGAGGCTGAGGTGAGTGGATTGCCTGAGCCCGAGGGTTTGAGACCCACCTGGGCAACTTGGCGAGACCTCATCTCTACAATAAATCAAAAAAAATTAGCCGGGTGTGGTAGCACGCGCCTGTAGTTCCGGCTACTCGGAAGGCTGAGGCGGAAGGATCGCCAGAGCCCAGCAGGTCGAGGCTGTGGTGGCCGGGAGCGGCCACTGCACTCCAGTCTGGGTGACACAGTGAGACTCCAACTCAAAAAAAAAAGAGGGGAGAGAACCAGCAGAAATAGCCTATAGAGGTTGCTGCTGTTCCTACCCTTAACTATTGTGAGCTATAACTTTTACTCTTAGGGGTACTGAGGAGTGTGTCCTAGGGTAGTCTTTGCCTAGAAATGGGTGGTCTTTGGGCTGGGTGGTTGTTACTCTTCCCTCACAAGTGCAGGAGTTTTAGGCCTTTTAGGGTCATAACGATACTCTCATGGTGTCAGGTGTATGATGGGAGTGGGAAGCTCCCCCAAGGTAGTTTTTTGTTAATGGTATCACAATGAAGGTAAAAATAGTTTATGATCATCTTGGATCAACCCTGGCTACAGATGAACATGCTCCAGGTGGTTTCTAAGCCTGCCTCGGTGGTCAGCTTTCATCCACAAACATCCTGGAGAGAAGAGTTACTATGCTGCATGTAAGAGTCTAGCAGTTAGGTACGTGTGAAGTTTTTTAAAGCTAGGCCACCTTATTTGCATGTGTGGTTTTGTACCAACTGCTGCAGACATCACAAGACTTGGAACTTTCCTACAGTCCCATAGTTTCCTAGTCTAACTTGCCTGCTGTATCAGAGTTACTCAATACTGCCTTTCTTTTGTTCCCCCAGACAGATCACTCTAATTTCACAACCCTGTGTTCCCACAAAGACAAAAGACCATATATCGGGGGGACACCCCTTATCAATAAGGGTGCCTGAATGATGCATATTTGTGTACCTAATCTTTAACTATACCCCACAATATTAAAATAAAAAATATGTTTAATAAAAAAAAGAAAATCTTAATCTACATTTAGAAATAAATGTCATAATAGATTTACCATTACTTTGGAAGTCAGTATATTGAAAAGTCAGAATCATTGCAATACATCCACCAGAATGTGCTATTGTTGGTGACCATAAGTCTGACATCTTTCATACTGCATGTTGTACAATGATTTAGTTTTCTTTATGCATTTCTTCTTTTGACTACTTCAAAGTGATTTTCCTATAAAATGCATTTGACCCTCCCCAGAAAAGATATTTGTGTACCATATGAATATTTACCAAAGGATGAGGAGAATTTTTAAAATCAAGTGGATAGAATGATTTCTTCTGTGGATACCAGTCAACCTCTTTCCCAGATACCACTGTCATCACCCAGTGAGCTCATGAACAAATTGGCCACGGTGGCAGAGATGGAGATTTTGCTTGGGCTCAACAATATAGACTTCCACTCACCAAAGACAACCTGGATATGGCCACCATTGACTGCCTAATCTGCCAGCAGCAGAGACTAACACTGAACCCCCAATATAGCACCATTCTTTAAAGTGATCAACCAGCTACCTGGTAGCAGGTTGATTACATTAGACTACTTCCTTCATAGAAGGGGCATTGTTTTATTCTTTCTAGAATAGACATTTATTCTGAATATGTTTTTTTCTCTCCCTGCATGCAGTGCTTCTGCAAAAACGACCATCCATGGACTTATAGAATGCCTTATCCACCATCATGGTATCCTACACAGCATTGCTTTTGAACAAAAAGCTCACTTCATAGCCAAAAATGTGTGATGTACCCATATGGATGGGATTTACTGGTCTTATTATGATTATTTTTTACCATCCTGAAGTAACAGGCTTGATAGTGGTGAAATAGCCTGTTGAAGATTCCATTACATTTCCAGTTATGTGGCAATAGTTTGCAGGGCTAGGGCAGGTTTTCTGAAAGGTTTTATATTCTCTGACTCTTTTCTCCAATAGCCAGTATTCATATGTCCAGAAATTAAGGGATGGAATTGGGAATGGAACAACTCACTATTAACTCTATGACCCATTAGCAAAATTTTTGCTTTTTGTTCTTGTGAACTTAAGTTCTGCTGGCCTAGAGGTCTTAGTTCCAAAGGGAGAAATGCTTCCACCAAAAAACACAATAATGATTCCATTCAACTAGAAGTTAAGACTGCTGTTTGGACACTTCTTACTCCTTATGTCTTTGAATCGATAGGAAAAGAAGGAAGTTACCAAGCTGGCTTATGTGATTGATTCTGATAGGCAAGGAAAATTGGACTACTATTTCACAATGAAGGAAAGGAAGAATATGTCTAAAATACAGGAGACCCTCAGCACATATCTTAGTATCACCATGCCCTGTAATTAAAGTCAGTGGAAAACTACAACAACTCAATCCTGGCAACACAACTAGTGGCTCAAACCCTTCAAGAACAAAGATTTAGATTACTTCACCGTGTAAAAACTATTACCAGCTGAGGAGCTTGCTAAAGGCAATGAGAATACACAATGATGAGTATAAGAAGGTAGTTATAAGTACTAGCTATAACCACATGTCTAGTCATAAAATTAAGACTGTAATTGAGTATTTCTTCTGTATTTTGTTATGAATATGTTTGTGAATATGTATACATTTATATCTTTGCTTACTCCCTTCATTTTCTTATTATATAACATGAGATATTTGCATTTATATAATAATATTTAACTATTGTTAATTTTGCATCATAGTATCTAAGTTATGGGATACTAAAGAGAAGCACACAGGACTTTGGCTCCTCTTCTGTGGAAAGGGGTTCATGTGTTTCTGATTATCTGCAGTATAACTTTATCATAGTAGGTATAATTATGACCTTATTATCATCTTCATTTGGAGATTAAATATGACTTAAGGAGATGCCTATGGGTGTCAAGTTGACAAAGAATGGATTTATGATGGTTAATTTCATGTATCAATTTTAGTGGACCATAAGGTGACCAGATATTTGTTCAAACACACTTCTGGATGTGTCTATGAGGATGTATCTAGATGAGATTAACATTTGATTCAGTAGATTGAGTAAAGCAGATTGCCCGCCATAACATGAGTGGGCCTCATCCAATCTGTTCACGGACTGAATAGAATAAAAGAAAAAAATTATTTCCTTCTGCTTGATTATCTTCAAGTTGGGATATTAGGCTTCTTCTGTCTTCAGACATGGACTGAAACCTATACCATCAGCTCTTTCTAACTGCAAAGCCCGGACTTCTCAGCTTTTAAAATTATGGGGGCTAATACCTGATAGTGAATGCATGTGTATATGAATACACACACACACACACACACACACACACACACACACGTTCTTATACATATGTATATACGTGTGTGTGTGAATATATATACATATATCTCCTATTAGTCCTGTTATTGTGGAGAACATAGGTTAATACAGGTATCTAGGGAGAGAATGACGATCTAAAAAACCTTTAAGGATGATTTCAAAAATAGTCAGATAAATTGTTACTAAATGAATAACTTCTTAAACATTTTGTTAATCCTTATACAATTATTCTATACCCAAATAATAATCATTTAAAAAAGCGATTAATGGTATATTACATATATCTTTTCTAATTATCTTAAATAAATATGTTGATAAATTTATATGATCTAATTGCTTTATAGCATTTTTATCTGAAGTAGTTTATCATGTGAACATTACATTAAAAAAAGTTGAGTTTTTAAGTATCTGACAAAAGGTCTTGTATTCAACTTTAATTTCTTCTTTTTAAAAATATACCTGAAATGTTCTAGAATAGAATGGAATAAACTACTTTCAATTTGTCTCTGTGAATTTTATCCTCATTTAAAGATCCTGAATGTCTCCCCCAGAGTTCTACTCTAATTCAGCACCTACAAAGTAATTTTTTAAACCAATTTCTTCCACGCTGTAGTTCTGGTTAATGAAATTACAGTTAGATTAATAGAACAATATAGATAGTACTTCAGCACACTATAATATATGTCAGAATTTAGTTGATGGCAAAAAATTATACATAATAAGAGAATTAAAACTTTTTAAACAAATGGTATGATAGAATTGATTACTGGGTAAAATAAAAAGATGTGAACTCATAGAAACACATAAAATTAAGACTGGCAGAGACTATGATGTTGATTAGGGAGTGGTTGGGAGAATGATTTCCATTGAATAGCAAAGTAATAGAAGATTATACGAATAGCGAATGGCCTCCTCCAACTTCTACAAAAGAAGAAAACAATAGGCAGATACAACATTTCTTCTTCACTGAATGCACACAGTTAGAGACTCCAAGTCAGTGCTTCACAGAACCCTAGGAAGTCATCCTTATGTAAAAAGTGCTGCTTCTTGCCAAGGCGTATTCATTCCTCTACCTTCCCCTCATACTTCTTTGAGCTCCACCCTGTGTCTTTGTACATTCCAACGGAGAACACAATTCTAATAAGTCAACTGTGCAGATGGCACAGGGTTCAACATGAGAAGTTACATCTTGGAAAACATCAGCCTACAAGTGTAGAACCATAAATGAGCTGTAGGCAGAAGTACCTAAAATAATACAATATAGCATTTCCCTTGTACTTCGTCTGTGGGGTGTTAAAGGTCCAAACAAAGAAGTTGGAAAGTGGTTCTGTTTCAGTCCAGGAGACCTGAACCAGGTAAACTTTTGTTAGACACTGATGTATGGCTAAGACTCATAGATATTAGGCACCCTTTCATTTATGCAGATATAAAAAGATGATTCGGTTAGCAGCTGGTAGACAACAAGCAGCAACGAATGAAATTGATATGTTCTAATGGTACAGGCTGAGTCTGGATGCTTCTGATTTAAGAACATGAGTAGCAAGGAGAAAATAACAAAAATAATAACACAAGGTCTAATACAAAAAATGGGCTATCATACTGAAGACCAAGAAAAATTTGAAAATGATTTTTTACAAAAATCTGAGATAATATAAGAAAACTATGTGAAAGTCTCAGTTTTAAGCACAAAAATATGGTCTTTACAAACCTGCTTTATTTTATTACCGAAGAGAATAGCCAAGAAAAGCCAGGAATTTTAGTAACATTAGACAGAGAGGAATGCATGTGTGTGTGTGTGTGTAGTTCTAGATGTCAATCTTATATGTAATATAAACATCTAATTTATAATGTGATATTTACATATTTGGATAGATAGGTAGATAAATGAATGGATAAGTGGGTAGATATAAACAGATAATATAAGAAGAAATCCCATACAATTTATTTTGCTCTCATTTGTTGGTAAAAAAATGCCTTCAATAATATTCAACACTCATTCCTATGTTTTAAAGATTAATTTCTACCAAATACATATGTATAATATATCTTACAATTATTTTTATATTTATCCAGTATTATAATTAATAAAAACCAAGAATATTTGCTAATACTCTTACTAATTAACACAGACATTGGTGTTTTCACCAACACAATAAAATATAATACTGAAATAAGGAAAGGCAAATTTTTGTTATTATTTGCAGACAATATGACTATTTAAATAGAGAACACAAGAGAATAATCTGCAAAACTCTGAGAATTAATATTAAAGTTCATTACAGTGATTGGATACAAATTAAATGGCAAAAAAGTTGATAGTTTCTCTGTATAGCAGCCATAACCAATTAGAGTACATAATGAGAAAAGGTACTATTCACAAAATAATAATATCTTATTAAGAAATACACATAATCTGTATGAGGAGTATTGAAATACTTTACTAAGCAATATAACTAAAACCTTTAAAACAGTAGAAACACAGAAACTGCATTTTCATAATAGAACACTGGATTTTGTAAAATATGCAAAAGCTTTCAAATTAATGGATTAATAAATTGTTATTCAAGATTACAATAAAATAATTGGAAAGTACATTTGAAAGAATAACTAGGTAAAGATATCTACAAATATTATGGGGAAAGAAAAATAAATCAAATCTTCTAATATACTAAAACAGATGTTTAAATATATTATTATGCTCAAACACTCTGTAGTTCTGGTTAATGAAATTACAGTTGGATTAATAGAACAAAATAGATAGTACTTCTATACACTATATAATATATGTCAGAATTTTGCTCACAGCAAAAAATAATGCATCATAATAAAAGGATTAAAAGTTTTTAAACAAGTGGTATGGTGGAATTGATTATTGGGTAAAATAAAAAAGATAGAGCCCACTCTACAACATACATTAGACACATGCCTTATAAAATAGTTAAATACACTAAACAAACATTCTTTAAAATTAAAAAAAAGTGTGTGATTCCACTTTCTTATTTGATCTTAGGACAGGTAAAACTACCTTAAAATATATTCAGAGACACCGTAGCCCTATAGAATGCTTTATGAATGAAAGGTTCCATGGTCAAAAATGTTCTGTAAATGCTGTATACTATACACCCCTTTGGAAGTTTATTGCACATTAGCTTCCTAAAAGCATTAAAAACATGAAAGAAAACCACTTAAATTTATATATCTTCATTTTCTCCAAATTTATTAGATCATATAATTTTATTTCTTTAACAAAACTTTTATAAGTCTTGAGTTTCCGAGATTACACTTTGGGAAAAGATATTCTAAGTATGTAAATAATGGTAGACATAATAGCTTTTAAAATTATCAGTGTATTTTATTAATGATTTTAAACTATTTTTGTCAAAAAACCCCTAAGAAATAAAAAGGCAATTAATAAATTGTTGAAAATATTTAAAACAAAAGAATATTTTATGACATATTTTAGTGTTTTAGCGCTTAAAATCCAGATAAAGAGATAAATACTGTAACATTGTTTACAATAGCAAAAATATGGCACCAACTGTGCTGTCCATTGAAAGAGGACTGGATAAAAAAAATGTGGTACATATACAAGATCAAATATTATGTAGCCATAAAGAAGGACAAAATTATGAACCTCACAGCAACTTGAATGAACTTAGATCCTATAATACTGAGTGATCTATCACAATAACAAAGAACTGAGTATCACATATTCTCACTCATAAGCAGAGCATAAACAATTATCATACTTACTATAGGGAAACGATTGGCAGTAGTGGGAATCTGCGGGGGGGCGGGGCGGGGAGCACACTTCATCAACAAAGGTGCATAATGAACATTTATATACCTAACCCTGAATTGTACCCCACATCTTTAAAATAAAAAAAGAGCCATTGCCAGACCATCACCACCATTGCCTTACTAGACTTGGTGTGGCCATGTGCTCTTTGAGCTTTGGCTTTTGCCATGTTTCCTGGCTTTGAACACTTCCCCTACCTTGGGGAGGTGAATCTCCTCTTTCTCTCTCTTTCTCTAACTTGCTTTCTAAATAAACTATATTTTCTAATCTAAAAAATAAATTTAATTTAATTTAAAAAGAGATAAATACCATGATAAAAATAAATAAATAAAAGACATAGTAAAAAAATTTACAGAAATAAATGATCAATAAAGGTAAACTATTTTCAATTCACTGCTAATAAAAGAAAGACAAGTTTGAGTATTCATTTTTCTTGTACCATAGCAAGTTTATGTATATTATTATTAGTAACAATATTTATAATAATATTATTATGCAAGTTCATCATAAAATAATTCAAAAGTTCATTTGGAAGGATAAATAGGTAAAGATATCTATGAACACTATGGAAAAAAGAAAAATAAATACTATCTTCTTACTATATGAGACACTAAAAAAGTTACTTTAAGTATTTATTTAACTTATTTTTAAAAATGAGATTGCCAAAAATTAAGGAAGAGAAAGATTTTCATACATTTGGGCCTGGTACTGTAATTAATTAAACTTACCCAGGGCTTTTGGCAACCAGTAGAAAGAGCATTGTAATATTTTACACACTTTATATAGTAAAACCCTAACATTAGATCAAATAGAAAATAATAATAGAGTTTGAAAAAAACTTATTCATGAGTTTATTTAAGAAGATATTGTGCATGCAGTGAAAAATTGGAATCACACTAAATGTATGCTGATAGGGAAATGATTGGATAAATTATGGTTTAGTCACTTTCTAGAATATTCTGCAGCCATTAAAATTATTTTTTCATAGAATATTGGCAAGGGAAATTGCTCATGATATAATATCTTGCACTATGCAGTATACTAACTTGATGTACTAATTGAAAACTCTTATGTGTGATTAAACATCTGCATCCATCTGTGTGTGCTTTGTTGCAGAGTGATAAGTTTAATTGCAATTTTTAAAAGATTTAACTCTTACACATTTAATGTATTTTATAAAATAAACATGGGTATTTTATAGCAGGCACTATTTAAAAATAAATTTCTTAAAAACCTGTCCTCCTCTATCTCCATTAGAGGTCAGAAATGCCTTCCATTTTGTCATCTTGATTTCTACATGTCAGGCTTATTCAGAGTGATTTCCAGATATAGATGGTTTCAAAAACACTTATATTACTTGAAATCTACTTCAGTATTTGACTGTGCCAATAGAAATTTATTTTGCAAATTATTGTCACCTTGTATCTTATAGGAAGCTGGGCTTGGAGGAAAGGAACTTAGAAGGTATCATTACAACAAGAAGTGGGGAAGCAAAGAGAAAACTGAAATGATGTGTTTAATCCATCTAATCATCAATCAATCTAATCTATCACATATTTGTTTAGTAAACAATATATTATGCTATTATGTGGGATTTACAGATCATTGAAGGCATGACCCCTGCTTCTTTTAGTCTTCCACAGAGAGGCCAGCTCAGGCACCAAACAAAATAAATCCCAGGTGAGACTCTGTGCTCCAGGGGCAAAATCAGATTGTAACAATGGCAGCATCCGAAATTGTGTGTAAATGTGATGGCAGAGAAATTAATCCATCCTTCTCATAAGTCACAGGTTTATTTTTTATTTATTTTATTTTTCAAAAAATATGAGATGGTTTCTCTCTTAATGGGCCTGGGAACCACGTCAGTTTACGAAACATTTGCAGTGATGTTTATCTCAACAGTGTTTCACTGGGGGATGAGTACAGAGAACGGAGCCAGGTGGCTCCTGCAGAGTCAACAGAAACAAAGTGAGAAGAGAAGAAATAATCCCCTTCAAATACTCTGATGGATATATTCTAAACTGATAGAGCACAGTTCCTGGAAGCTAAAACAGATCAGCATTGGGGGAGAGGTGACTTGACATTTTCTGAGCTTTCTTTTTTTATATTAAAGATGTGGGGTACAATTCAGGGTTAGGTACCATCATACAGGTAAAATTTGGGCCTCCCTTCAGTCCCCACTTCAGTTGGCTTGAGATCAGGTACCCTTATTGATGTTGTGTGCCATCCTCTCCCTCCTCTGGCAGTTTCCCATCAAGCAATTTCAAAACACAAGTCTATGTGCATAATTTTTAGAATCAAATTCTTCAAGTACTAATCACATGTATAAATAAAAAGCAGTTTGGTAAGCACTGTTTTAAGTACATTAACAGACAAAAATAATCTCTGTTCCTTTTCATATTTCTTTAACATACTTCTTTAGCAGAGCATGCTATAATTACTTATTTATTATACAGTAGTGTTAGTGAATTGCTTGTTCTTGTTTCAAATCTTTTCCCCTCATTTGGTGTGCAAGATCCCAGTGGTTGAAAATTTACAAATATGTATAATTTTAAAAACATGATCATTGACTTTACTGATCTTTCAAAGAGAAAGAATAGTTGTCCTAGAATTTCTACTCTTTTCCACATTGTGCTTCCAAGTCTGCAGAATACTCATTAAGAACTGAATGACTTCTAAAAGTAAACAGCAAGGCCTCCAAAAATATACAGTCTACTAAGTCATTGTTTTAAAGGTGAGAATTGTTTCTTTGACAACATTCTACATCATGAACAATCATTTTTTGGATTTCTGAAAATTACGGGAAGAGTTAACTAGTGTAGGATTTGGGATTTGCCAACAATTATTTCCCATGAGAAACGAGAAGCCTTGTCATAATTTTGAAACGAAGCCCGCTGATAATGATCTGCAACTTTAATATAAAGCAAAACCAGTCTTAATGCTTTCAGGTGACACTGACTGTAAAGCCCCTTATCATTTAGTCATTCAGTAAAGGCATTCTTTGGAGATAATTGTGGAGAAAATGAGAAGAGTAAACATGGCAAATTTAAAAACTGGGAATAGGTTATTGTTGTTTTCTGAAGGCAGATATAATTTTATTTGATAAGAAAATCATTGTTAACTGAATGTTAAGTTAATCTTCTTTTCAAAACAGAAAATAGCATTAAACCTTCGTTGTTTTAGTTTTAGAATACTGATCTCCTGATCTTTTAACCAGAAAAAATGGGGTCCCTAAACTTTAAAGTATTGCTATTTTTTCCCAATAGCCGTAGGCAAAGATACTCAACCTTCATGCCTTATTTTCTCCATCTGTAGAATGGCAGTAATGATACTTACCTGCCTTTCAGGATGTTATGAGGCTTAATTAGTTGTTTGTAAGGTACTTTGCTGTTGAAGAACTCAGTGTAAATGCTAAGTACCATTATTATTATAGCAATCTTATGTTCTGTGCATCATTGCATTTTTTTTCTTTTCAAAATATTGTAATTTTCCATCTGTCATTTGTAATTCATCAAACAAAAGCTAAATTTTTAAAATGTTCTCACCCTGCCGAGACATGTATCTAAGTAAAAGTCTCAAGGCAGTATGCAGAGTACCCAAGTGCTTTGAGGCATTCTCTCACAAAACTCACTGTCACCAAGCAACAATGTGACACAGCCCATGTATAACTATTTTCAGAAATGCTCATGGTCCTGCAAATATTCTAATACTGAAAATAAATGAAAACCAGTGATGACTTAGTCTTCGAGTATTATCAGAGCTATATTTTGATTCTATAATAGTGAAAAACTATCTGAAGTGATGTTGGATTCTGCCTCCTTTTTGTCCTCACCTCTTCTCTCTCTTGCTTTCTACTTTCTCCATTCTTTTAAAAATATAGTCAAACAAAGAAATTTAATATGGACTGGATCCGAATTCATAAATATTTTTTTGCCTCTCATGTGCCAGTGAAACTCACTGTGTCTACTTGTATATATTTTTAACATTATTTTTTCCATTCTGTTTCCCTTCTGTTTGGGCCTACTTCACTACAGCCAACATTAAATGGCGAGCAACAAATAAAGATACATTACAGCAGGTCTAAGCACGATTGTCTCCCCAATCCATGCTCTTGATAAATGCCCTGTTTCAGCTAAAAAAGATGTATAACGTTTCCCATATACTAAATTTAGTGGTGAAAATCTTTAATAACTAAAACTGACTATAATTTCCTTCTTTAGACTGTTCTATTTCAAGGTCTCATAAATCCTTTTTATTGATTAGTTTTACACAGAATGCTGTAGAGCTCTAAACACAAGAAATTAAACTGAATGGCAGGTGGATTTTTTTCATGGTCTTTCAGCTAACCCAGCAAAAAAGAATTTTAATGTAATGGTTGACTTTGTGAACATTTACTCTTTGTTTATTATTTTTTAAAATCCTGCTAGTTTGCGTAATTTTGTGTTTCTTACTTTTATTCAAGTCTAATGCAGACAAGAACAACAACTTAAAATACTGACTAGACTTTTTTGCCTATTTTAAGTACGTCATCTGAATTCACATATTGATATACATTATCTCATAAGAAGAAATAAAATTTATCCTCAAAATGAATGGCAGATAATTATGAGACTGGCTTCTGAATGGAATGTCAAAAAAATCTGCTGTATGGGGTTAGAGATAGATTTCATATATGCCTTCAATTTAGGTAATTAATACATACTTCCAACAGTATGTTTGAATGGGAAATGTATATCCTACTAAAACTATACCCATATAATAAGGCACAAATAGTTAAAAGATTTTAATGCATAAAAAGGAATGACAGGCGTTTTGAGGTACTTTTCAGCCCCTGCATATTATGCTTGCAAATTCTGTTTTCTCTGAAAATGAGATGTTTTCTTTTTTAAAAATTTAATTTGGGGCAATCCCTTCGGGTCCCCTCCACTGTGAAAACTTTTCTGTCCTCTCTATAAATCTTGTTTTCTCAAAAAAAAAAGAAAGAAAAAAATTTTATTTTATTTTAAAGTTGTGAGATACAAGTCAGGATTTCACAAATAAGTGATTTTGTACAGGCGAAGGTTTGGGCCTCCCATTAGACCTCACTTCACCTAGATTAGGGACCAGGCACCCTTATCAATGTTATGTGCCCCCCTCCCCTGGCAGTCTCCTGCTAGTGCCAATCCCTTTTTTGTAGTATTATGATAGGTGTTCAGGGTTCACTTATGAGTGAGAACATGAGTACTCAGTTCTTTGTTTCTGTGATAGATAGTGGAGTATGATGGAATCCAAATCCATCTAAGTTGCTGCAAAGTCCATCATTTTGTCCTTCTTTATGGCTGTGTAATATTCCATCATGTATATGTACCACATCTTTTTTTTTTATCCAGTCCAGTTTTGATGGAAAACACTATTGGTTTCATGCTTTTGCTATTGTGAATAGTACTGCAATACACATGTGTGCACAGGTATCTTTTTTGTAGAATGATTTGAGTTCCCCTCGGTATATTCCCAGAAGAAGGACTGCTGGGTCATATAGAAGGTTAATTTCTAATTCTTTTAGAAATCACCACATTGTTTGTCATAGAGGTTGACTTAGTTTTCACTCCCACCAATAGTGCAGAAGCGTTCCCTTTTCTCTTCATCCTTGCCTGCATCTGTTGTTTTTGCTTTATTATTTATTTATTTATTTATTTATAGAGTTGGAGTCTCACTCTGTCACCCAGACGCTCTTGGCCACCGCAGCCTCAACCTGCTGGGCTCTGGCGATCCTTCCGCCTCAGTCTTCCAAGTAGCTGGAACTACAGGTGTGCGCTACCACACCTGGCTAATTTTTTTGATTTTTTGTAGAGATGAGGTCTCGCCAAGTTGGCCAGGCGGGTCTCGAACCCGCGGGCTCAGGCAATCCACTCACCTCAGCCTCCCAAAGCGCTGGGATTACAGGCTGAGTCACCGAGCCCGGCTGTTTTTTGTTTTATTAATGATGGCTATTCTTACTGGAATTATGTGGTATCTCAGTGTGATTTTGAATTGCATTTCTCTGATGATTAGTGAGACTGAGCATTTTTTCATGTGTTTGTGGGCTGCTCATATATCTTATTTTGAGAAGTGTCTATTCATGTCTTTTACCCACTTTTTAATGGAGCTATTTGTTTTTGTTTCTTTTTTTCTTTCAGCACGTTTAAATTCCTTGTAGATCCTGGAAACCTCCTTGCACTGATAAAGGATTTTGGCAAAGTCTCAGGGTATAAAATAAATGTGCAAAAGATAGTCATATTTTTATACACCAACAACAAACAGGCAGAGAAACAAATTAAAAAGTACAATCTCATTTACAATCGCCACAAAAAAATGGAAATGCCTTGATGTCTTCCTAACCAGAGAAGTGAAAAAACCTTTTCAACGAAAACTACAAAACAGTGATCAAAGAAAAGAAAACACAAACAAATGACACAAAATTCCATGCTCATGGATTAGAAGAATCAACATTGTTAAAATGTCTACCCTGTAAAGGCAGTCTACAGATTCACTATAATACCCATTAAATTACCAACATCATTCTTCTCAGACCTGGAAATAACACAGAATTTCATATGAAAGCAAAAATGATCACAGATAGCCAAAACAACTCTCAGCAAAAGAAACAAAGCAGGAGGTATTACAATATTTTAAGTTTACAATAATCAAAACAGTCTGTTATTGGTATAAGAACAGACATACAGACCAATGGAACAGAATAGAGAGATTCTAGAAGCAAAACCTCAATTTCTCAACCAACTCATCTTTAACAAAGTCTCTACCAACAACCACTGGGAAGTGGAAAAACTATTTAGCAAAGGGTGCTGTGAAAACTGGCTGACCACACGCAGAAGAATGAAACAGGACCCCTACCTGTCATCATACACAAAAATCAACTCCAAATGGATCAAAGACCTAGACATAAAATCTCAAACTATAAGAATCTTAGCATCTTGCAGAAATTGGGATAGGCAACCAATTCTTGATCAAGACCCCAGATGTCTGTGCCATAAAAGATAAGATAGACAAGTGGGACCGCATCAAACTGAAAAGCTTCTCCTAAGCAAAAGAAACCATTAAGACAGTGGGGAGACAGCCTACAGAAAAAGTATTTGCCAACTATATATCTAACAAAGGATATAAGTTTCAAAAGAGGCAAAAGAATAGGAACACATCTGTGAAGACTTTAATTTCCTTTGCTCTTGGAGTGTTGACATTTCTGAAGTCACTCTATTTAGAAGCTTCTATCTCCCAATTAAAATAGTTGGATAAAGAGCATGAAGAGATCTTAGAAATCTCATGTCTCATAGCCAAGTAGATACCTCGTGAAGAACTATTTATGTCACAAAGAGTGACTCAGTATGTCATGGACAATACTGTCTTGTTTGTTTAGAAATACCAGAGTGAAAAATGACTGTGAGTTGCCTGAAATTCACTTATTTCGAGTCATGTGACTCAAACTCTTAAGGGATAAGGAACTTATTTTTAGGGAGAGAAACAAAGGGAAGTCAAATCTTAAGAAGCAGGTAGAAAAGAAGAATAAGAAGTAGCTACTGGTGATTCTGGTTCAGCAATTAAAAAGCATAGAAACATTCAGCCTAGGACAGGAGCATGCAACACATAATGAGAAAAGGAATTTTTAAAAATAAATATTTTATTTTAAAGATGTGGGGTACAATTCAGGATTAGGTATACAAGTGGACATCGTACAGGTAAAGTTTGGACTTCCCTTTGGTCCCCACTTTGCCTGGTTTGAGATCAGGTACTCTTATTGATGTTATGTGTCCCCCCCACCCCAGCAATATACTGCTACTGTCAATTCCTTTCTTACAGTATTATGATAAATGTTCAGGGTCTGCTTATGAGTGAGAACATGTGGTATTCAGTTCTTTGTTTCTGTGATGGATCACTGAATATGATAGGCTCTAAATTCATCCAAGTTGCTGCGAAGTCCATATGTTTGTCCTTGTTTATGGCTGCATAATAATCCATCATGTATATGTACCACATTTTTTTAATCCAATCCAGTTTCTATGGGCAGCATGGTTGGTTCCATGTTTTTGCTTTTGTGAATAGTGCTGCAATAAATTGCATGTGCAGGTATCTTTTTTATAGAAAAATTTGAGTTCCTCTGAGTGTATTCCCAAAGGGGGATTGCTGGGTCATATGGAAGGTCAGTTTCTAGTTCTTTAAAAAATCACCACGCTGTTTTCCATAGAGGGAACAAGTTTGCACTCCCACTAGCAGTGTAGAAGTAATCCCTTTTCTCAGCATCCTTGCCAGCATCTGTTGTTGTTTTTTTTATTAATGATGGCCATTCTTACTGGGGTTAGGTGGTATCTCAATGTGGTTTTGATTTGCATTTCTCTAGTTATTAGTGAGACTGAGCATTTTTTCATGTGTCTGTTGGCTGCCTGTGTATCTTCTTTTGAGTGTCTATTCATGTCTTTTGCCTACTTTCAGTGGAGTTGTTTGTTTTTTCCTTTCGGCACGTTTAAGTTCCTTGTAGCTTCTAGATGTTAGACCTTTGTCAGATATATAGTTGGCAAATATGTTTTCCTATTCTGTGGGATGTCTCCCCACTCTCTGGGTGGTTTATTTTGCTCTGCAGAAGCTTTTCAGTTTAATGAGGTTCCACTTGTCTATCTTATAGCTTATGGCAAGGACATCTGGGGTTTTGATCAGGAACTGGTTACCTACTGCAATTTCTGTAGGTTGTCTCCTGCATTGCCTAAAATTCTTATAGTTTGACGTTTTAAGGTCTTTAATCCATTTGGAGTTGATTATTGGGTATGGTGATAGGTAGGGGTTCTGTTTCAATCTTCTGCTTGTGGTCAGCCAGTTTTCCCAGCACTATTTACCTTATAGACCTTCCTCTCCCCAGTGGCGGTCAAAGATGAGTTGGCTGAGAAATCAAGGTTTTACTTTCAGAATCTCTATCCTGTTCCATTGGTCTGTATGCCTGCACCAATGCCTGGCTGTTTTGATTTTTGTAGCCTTATAGTAAAGTTTAAAGTCTGAAAGTGTGATACCTCCTCCTGTGTTTCTTTCTTTCTTTCTTTCTTTTTTTTTGAGTTGGAGTCTCAATATGTAGCCTAGGCTGGAGTGCAGTAGCACATTCACGGCCACCTTAGCATCGGCCTGCTGGGTGCTCACGATCCTTCCACCTCAACCTTCCAAGTAGCTAGAACTATAGGTGCACACTACCACACTGGCTAATTTTTGATTTATTGTAGAAATGAGGTTTCACCAAGTTGCCCAGGCTGGTCTCAAACCCACGGGCTCAGGCAATCCACTCCACTCGCTGTGGCTTCCCAAAGTACTGGAATAACAGGTTGAGCCATCGAACCTGGCCCTGCTTTGTTTCTTTTGGTAAGGATTGTTTTGGCTATTTGTGGTCATTTATATTTCCATATGAGTTTCTGTATTGTCATTTCCAGGTCTTAGAAGAGTAATGTTGGTAATTTAATGGGTATTGCATTGAAGAAGCCAAGGTCTGTCTGTCTGTCTGTCTTTCTTTCTTTCTTTCTTTCTTTCTTTCTTTCTTTCTTTCTTTCTTTTGGATATTTTGAATGGGATTGTGGTTTTTATTTGGTTCTCTGCTGGCTTGTTGCTGGTGTATAAGAATGCAACTATCTTTTGCACATTTATTTTGCACCCTGAGACTTTGCCAAAGTCCTCTATCAGTGCAAGGAGATTTTTGACAGATTCTCTTGGATTTTTGAGGTATAGGATCATATCGTCGGCAAAGAGGGATAACTTAATTTCTTCTTTTCCTATTTGGATACACCTGATATCCTTCTTTTGTCTAATTGCTCTAGCTAGGACTTCAAATCTATTTTGAACAGGAGGGTTGAGAGTGAACAGCATTGCCTTGCTCTGATCATGTAGTTCCATGAGTGAAGCGAACCCAAGGCATATACAGTGCTGGCCTCATGTGGTGTCCTCCGTATGAGGAGGTTGTGGGTTGGTTGTGGGTTTATTGTAAATGGTGCTTACTATTTGAGGTATATTCTATCCATTTGAGAGTTTTCATCAAGAAGGAATGCTGGATTTTATTGAAATCTTTTTCTGCTTCTAATAATATAATATAATCATGTGGTTCTTGTTTTTACATCTGTTGCTGTATTTAATTATATTTATGGTCTTGCAGATGTTGAATCAGCCTTGCATCTCAGGGATGAAACCTACCTGGTCATGGTAGATGATTTTTGAGATGTGTTGTTGAATCTGGTTTGCTAGAATCTTACTGAGAATTTTTGCATCTATGTTCATTAGGGATATTGACTTGTAGTTCCCCCGTTTTTTTGTTGAGTCTTTACCCAGTTTGAGTATCAGTGTGATGTTAGCTTTGTAAAATGATTTGGGGAGAATTCTGTCTTTCATAATTGCCTGGAATACTTTCAGGAGGAATTGTATCAGCCTCTCCTTGTATGTTTTATAGAATTCTGCTGGAAATCTTTCTGGTCCAGGGCTTTTTTTTTTCTTTTCTTTTTGTAGGTTGTTTATTTATGATAGAGTCAATTTCCTGGGTTATTATTGGTCTATCTAGGGTTTCAATGTCTTCTTGTTTCAACCTTGGGTGTTTGTGTGATGTCAAAAAGTCCTCCTCCTTTTCATTTAGGTTATCAAGTTTGTTTCCAGACAGGTGTATATAGTAATCTGATAATCTTTTGTATTTCTTCAGGGTCAATTGTGATTTGATCTTTTGCATTTCTAATTGTGTTTATTTGAGCTTTTCCTCTCTTTTTCTAAGAAAAGTAATTTTAAGAATACTCAGTTAGATAAAAGAAATCTTAACAGTAAAAGAGGTTGAAGAAAAAGTGCTTCTCTATAAAGCAGATTAAGTAAAATGGTGGAAGTTTAGAAGATCTATTTTCTTTCAGAATGATTAGTTCTGCAGACTACATAACTATGTATGTATGTATGCATGTATGTGTGATTACACAAAGAAGATACCTAGGGAGGACACCACATGAGGCCAGCACTGTATATGCCTTGGGTTCACTTCACTCATGGAACTATATGATCTAACATTGGTAAAGTAGAAATCATGTTTATCCTGGTTTTCCCCAAATTAGTGATATACATGTGTATACTCATGGCAAAATCACATATAGGAAGTTCTTATTTGTTTTTTAATAATGTTTTTTCCTTCAGAACTTTGAATTAAATAATTTCAAGTCGCCTGACCTCTCAGGACTTGACTTTCTTCCTTTGTAATAGACTATAATTTTCATTCTATGTTGTACAAGGAATCTAGATCAGTTGTTCTAAATTCTGGTTACACACCAGAATCATCTAGGAAGAGATATTTAAAGATAGGATGGCCAGGACCCAGTCCAGAACAATTAAGTCAAAATTTCTGGACTGTGAATCGAAGGCACAGATTTTTTTTAAGTTTCCCCAGATGATTTTGATGTGCAGTCAGATTTAAAATCCAATGAACCTAATGATTGTTATGAGCTCTTCTAAATTTAATATTCAAAATACCAGACACTTGATACAACAACATACAGAATATATAAGTACCCCATTGTTTGTATTGAATGGGGGGGTGGTGAATGGGATGGGTGAATGTGGTGTGTTATAAATAGAAGCTATGGCTACATTATAATTTGAGGAAACTATTTCAAAGACTGAGCCCAATGTGGTGAAAAGATGTATGAGTCTGGAAAAAGAAGACAGAATTGGTAATAAACTTAAAGATTACATAAAATGAAATTACTTAAGTCTTTGTAGTCAATAAAACACCTGATGTTGATCCATAAACCCCGATACACAGATCTTGAAAGGTGGTGCAACTCATTTGTTGCACAACCCCTAGTCACCAAACTAGCACCAGAATGGGGAAGTATTGGGTTATTATTGGTCTATCTTTGGGAACAAACTTTGATTAAGCAAGGAAATGTGGGCTTCTTACTCCCAAGAAACTGTTCACAGTAAAATACCCTCAATGAGTAGATGATGTAAGCTTGCCTAGCACTGTGCTTGATGCTGCTGTTATTAACATTGTTGTTTTTATCATTACTATTATATTCCAGTAAATTTGCCAATTTTCTTTGTTAAACATCCAACTTCTTGTAATACTTCTTTTTTTCCAACAAAAAACTCTAAAAGTCTTATGAACAATGGTATTGGTTAACACCAGAAAACTAAGCTAAAAACCACACACTTCCCAATTTTCAAATTACTGTGCATGTAACGGGTTGTCTGTTTTTATAATTGTCCACTACTGTATTACTGTAGACTATCTTTGCCTTAATAATGTCTAATTCATTGTAGATTAAGGCTAGAAAGCAATGGCTCTCAACCAGTGGCAATTTTGCCTCCCAAGGCACACTTGGCAATATCTGTGACATTTTTAGTTGTCACATCTGAGAATGGGGATGTGCACTACTGATATCTAGTGGGTAGGTCCAGAGATGCTGCTAAACATTTAACAGTGTGAACAAACAACCTCTTACAACAAAGAATGATCTAGATCTGAAGGTTAATAAGACTGAAGTTGAGAAAGCCTGCCCTAAAATAAGAGCACTTGCTTCAGTGCTATTTACAAAGTGAGTAAGAAAACATACACTTTGACTTAATAATAAAAGTCATAATAATATTAAAATAGTTTAAATATTATTTGTAAAATATGATCTTGAAAATATACCTGTTAGTAAACAGTTATGACCAAGTTCTTAAACAATTATTTTTATTGCTGAACTTAGAGAAGTGAAAAGGCAAACTGGAGACCTCAAAATTTCACAGACTGTCAGGTGTGTGTGTGTGTGT
>CAUYQG010159703.1:0-10303 GCA_963574415.1 Tarsius wallacei | reverse complement strand
GACCCGCCTGGGCAGGCGAAACCTCATCTCTACAATAAATCAAAAAAATTAGCCGGGCATGGTAGCGCGCGCCTGTAGTTCCGGCTACTCAGAAGGCTGAGGCGGAAGGATCGCCGGAGTCCAGCGGGTCGAGGCTGCGGTGGCCGGGAGCGGCCACTGCACTCCAGTCTGGGCGATCGAGTGGGACTCAAACTCAAAAAAAAAAAAAAAAGTTTTTAACATAAAATAAATTATTAATAAATGTATACATTAATAGATTTAAATTAATTAATTAATAACCTTGACAAATAACTTTATCTTTTAAGTTTTTATATATTTAACTATATAATCTCTTGGGAATGTTTACTGCAGACGACATTTCAGGATCATACGCATCTAGTATGTGTTAATTAATTTAAACTTCACCACCCCTTTACAAGATGGTTTCCAAGATCCATCTCTGTCTTTGCTCCTTGAACCACCCCTGCTCCTTGAAAAAAAAAAAACCTAATCTACAGATTCTTAACAAAGAGTGAAAAAAAAATCAAATCTCCAAGGTGTATGGGAGTAGATGAAAATGTTGATACCTAATGTTTAAATAACCAAATTTTCTTTCTTACTGCTGAATTATAACAAATAACTAGACAGGTGTGGTAGCTCATGCCTGTAATCCCAGTACTATGGGCGGCGAAGGCAAGAGGATTACCTGAGTCCAGGGATTCGAGACCAGCCTGGGCAGCTTGGCAAGACCTTGTCTCTACAATAAATAAAAAAAATTAGCCAGGCATGGTGCGTGCACCTGTGGTTCCAGTTGCTTGGAAGGCTGAAACGGAAGGATCACCTGAGCCCAGCAGGTCAAGGCTGCAGTGGCTGTAAGCGTGCCACTGCACTCCAGCCTGGGCTACAAAGTGAGACTCTGACTCAAAAAAAAAGTAACTAAGTCTTCTTCATTTCTTTTTCTCCTTTTCATTATAAAATCATTTTATAAGAAAGTTTGAGTTCATGTTAATTTAGTAAAGTGGGGCTCGAAATACATCATCCTAATTAGTCTAAAAGAATGAAATTATATCAGAAAAAATCTAAATACATATATTTCAAAAAATAAACAATAGTAATACTAATGATGAGTCCTTGCTTCCAAGTGTGCCTGATTTATATGCTCATACTAGAAAGAGAATCACAAAGATACATAATTCATGTATTTATGCCCCTCAGAGCAAGGCAAATTTAAGCTATATTATCCAATAGCAAAGAATGATTGAGTATTGATATCAGTTTTAACCCTTAGTAATGATTTCTAAATATTTTTAAGTGATGAAATTCTTCACTACTTTTCATCCCTAAGTAGTTCAAGAAATAAATTATGCTAATTCTCATGACACATTCATCTTTTCTACTTAGAGTCACAGAGGACACAATTTGACTTAATGTGCCTCATACAGAAGGGAAATATATAATTAGTTAGTTAGGTATTTTTTTCTCATCCTCAATATCTAGTTCTCTTACCTGCTAAGTGTAAAACTACTAAAAGTTAAATTTAGAAATTATACTAGATGTCAATATGAACTTTCAAGCTTATTTCTAAATAACATTATAATCACACAAAATAGGAATGCATGATATTAATATATAGCATCTTTCTGGTGTGTAAATTTAACCCAGTGAACATTGATCAGGTATCTACATGTGAAGGACATTCACATAGAGTCTGGAGAGTCCCTTGGCCCAGGCCTCAGATTATTTACAGTCTTACAGATAAGCTGACAAGACAGAAAGAAGACAGTCAACATACAATGCTACAGTGATCTAATTGCGCCAACTGGAGGTTACCGTGAGTTAAATTTTTTAGAAATCCTATGATTATCTTTTGAACAGCACAATTACACCAGTGATTGTTGCAGGTATGTATGTGTTTTCATCGCATCAATGTGTTCAAAGTAACATTTAAAACATACAAAAATTTTGTAATCTTGGCATTTCTTCAGTTTTTAATATACCGTGGGCCTGAAAAAATGCAGATAGGCCTGGTCTCTCTGAATGGCTCTGCCAGCTATTGGGCACCATGCTAATTTCTAGGGAAAACAAGACACAGTTCCTGCTCTCAAGGAGCTTATAGTCAACATAAAAAGAGAAATAAATATACAAATTCCTGTACTAGATAATAGAATTTGATAAGGGTCATTCTAGAAACACAAATAACTATGAAAGTTAATGACACCGAAGGCCATTTCCAATTAAGAAGGAGAATATCTTCAAGAAGAAACGTCATCAACAATGGATCTTACAAGACAAGGGGCTATTGATAGGCAGAGAGGAGTGAGGAAAATAAAAGCAGAGAGGGGCATATATTAGAAAGAGCACTGTTTGTGTGGTTTGTGAAAAGCAGAGGAGGCAGTAAATATGGAAAATCAGATTAGGACCATGTTGTTCAGAGTCCCAAATGGCAGAGAAAAGAGTCCCACACCTACTATGACTGGCCAAAAAAAGTCAGTATAAGGTTTTGAGCAAGAAAGTAATATCATTGTGTTGCATTTTAGAAAGCTAAAACTGGGATAAATATACATCTAGCATCAAGGGATTGTATGGGAAAGCAGTAAAGAGGTTGTCACAGCAACCCTAGACCAGAAGCTGCATTTCTCTGCCTAATCAGAAGAATGTCCCTTTAGTTCAGTCCTGAAATCCCTTCCTTGTGTTCTCCCCTTACCTATATCCTAAGCTATAAGCTTGTCTTCAGTGGGTGATCAGAGGAACTTTTTTTTGTTCAGTATTTTGAAATTATAATCAAGGAAATTACTCACCGAAGGTAAACTTTTCTTCTTCATTCAGCTTGACTTTCTTAAAAGAACTATTAATAGCTCTTATCCTAGTGTATATTCATTGCACTTAGTCAGGAAATTCAATACCTATTGAAAACACCAGGAAGCATTTAGCCTAAGACAACCAAATGACAAACATTATTTCTTCCATTTGCTCAATAAAATCAAGTGCTAAAAGTCATCCATGTCTAGGGTTTCTTCCATTGAATAAATGAAAAATAGAATTAGCATGTCTGAGAATAATATTTTTTTTAGTTTTTATTTTTATCAAAGAATCAATCTTTTTTCAACTTCCAAGCTAGCTCAATAAATGGACTAAACTTAAAATAAGTATACAATTTCATAATAAAAGCTAATATAAAGCACTTACTATATGTTGACAGTGTTCTAAGTACTGTTTATAGTCTTGCTTGGCAGTGAAAAAAAAGGATTCTTTGTGGGGTACAGCTCAGGGTTAGGTATACAAATGTTCATTATGCAGCTAGCCTTGTTGATGAGGTGTGCCCCTCCCTCACCTGGCAGTTTCCCTCAACTACCAATCCCACCCGCCACCTGGCAGTTTCCCACTACTGCCAAACCCTTTCTTATAGTATTATGATAATTGTTCAAGATCTGCTTATGAGTGAGAACATATGGTACTCCGTTAAAAAAAAGATCTAAAAGATGAGATTCTCAATAAGCAGAAGAAAGAAGGAATTCCTACTACTTAGAACGGACAATATAGAGATTTACCTTCCTAGTGATTGGACTTAATTTCTCCCTGCTCCTGCATTTCTAGAACAATGGCATTATTCAAGCTGAAAAGGCAAAAATCCAAGTTGCCACTTGACTTTTGATTTAACAAAGGTTATGTGAATGCTGTCCTGAGTTGTTGAATTACATATTTATCATACCATCTAATGTTTTCAAAAGGATATTTTATTGTTGATTAAACAAATTTAAAGTTGCAAAATACCTTAATATACCTACTAAAACTGTATTTAAGCATTCCTGTGGGGTATAATATTGCAAAAAAGAAAAAAAAACTCTATTGCATCCCACTTGTTTACTTTAGTTATTTAAAAGGTACATTACTTGCTTACTAAAACTGCAAACTGATTAACAAGTCTCCATGTTGAAGTAAATGACCAAATGACTATATTGAGATGTGCATGAAAAATAATCACATAAATGTATCCATAATTGAACTAGAAAATAACAAAAGGAAGAGTAGAATTAGTAAACATTACCCAAAATAAGAAGGGATATTTTAGACGTATCACTGCAAAATATAAAGAATATTCAGATTTTTCAATATAAAAATTGATTTATAAACTTAACTAAAAATTCAAAGTACTAATTTCAGCCAGGCATGGTGACTCACACCTATAATCCTGAGGTGAGAGGATTGCCTGAGTTCATGAATTCAAGACCAGTCTGGGCAACTTGGCGAGACCTCATCTCCACAGTATATCAAAAAATTAGCCAGGCGTGGTGGTGCATGCCTGTAGTTCCAGCTACTTGGGAGGCTGAGGAGGAAGGATTGCCTGAGCCCAGTAGGTCGAGGCTGCAATGGCCGTGAATGTGCCACTGCACTCCAGCCTGGGCAACAGAGTGAGACTACAACTCAAAGAAAGGAAGAAAGAAAGAAACCCTGAGCCATAGCTAACCTGTTAAGTTGCTTTCAAATTTGTGGCCCACAGAAACTGTGTGAAATGATAAGTATTTAGCCAGGCATGGTGGCACATGCCTGTAGTTCCAGCTACTTGGAAGGCTGAGGTGGAAGGATTGACTGACCCAGTAGGTTGAGGCTGCGGTGGCCATGAGCATGCTATTGCACTTCAGCCTGGGCAACAGAATGAAATTCAAAAAAAAAAAAAAAAAGTACTAATTTCACTAGAGATTCATTAAGCCAAATACATATGTAAGAAATTAAAACTTATTCTTAGATCAGCTATTCTCAAACTGGAATAGCCAGAGAAAAGCAAAATAACTCACTTTGTAAATATTTCAGAAAAATGTTTCAGTGATATGAATCAAAGCCAGGAAGAGATGCTTTTATAGTATTTTCTTCTCTCTTCCTTACCTGCCCCCTGCTGGCAAAGGAGAAAACTGAAAATAAAGAAGCTTCACACACAATGTACTGAAAAAGCACAATTTTAAACAATAAATATTTAGTGCTATAAAATTTTTTCATTAGACAAGATTAATTTTCCATCATATTATCCCACCACTCATAATGGAAGCAACAGGAACATTCATACATTGCCTGTGAATTAGAATTGGAGTTAAAAAAAAAAACAAGTTTGGGATTTGGAAATATTTCCCTATTTAAATATACTTTAGGTAAATGACCATGTTTAAAATCAGAATACAAACATCTAAAAATGTCACAATGAGAGATTTTTTTTGTGTCACGTCTACCCTTACTTCTTTATTGACAAAATAAGCATGGAGTGGATGTGAGTTTCATTAGCAGTATCCATAATTGATTGACTGACCATAACCAAAAGGGTCTGATTACTGGATCACTGTGTACAAAAAAGTATTGTTGAAGACAATTGAGTGTTTTGTATATGCCAAATCTACACTGAGCACTTTGCTTACTCATAGGTTATAAAACCTCATAATAATAATTGTTGAAGACAATTGAGTGTTTTGTATGTGCCAAATCTACATTGAGCACTTTGCATACTTGTATGTTATAATACCCCAGAATAATGCAAATTTGGATCTGTGATTGGCTCAGTTATTGCTTAGCTCTTATTCTCAAAAAAGGGATATGGTAGAGTGCTTTTACTGGTGAAGAAGGATTAGGAATTAATTATTTCCAAACTGTCTCAATACAAAACTTAACTTGTTAAGTGTGGCTTAAGTTTCAATATCTTTATATTGTGCTTAATATGAAAATACAGGCCAGGCACTGTGGCTCATGCCTTTAATCCCAGCACTTTGGGAGACGGAGGCGAGAGGATTGGCTGAGCCCATGGGTTTGAGACTAGCCCAGGCAACTTGGCGAGACTTTGTTAATTTTTAAAAATTAGCCAGACATGGTGTCGCATGCCTGTAGTTCCAGCTACTTGGAAGGCTGAGGTGGAAGGGTCACCTGAGCCCAGCAGGTCGAGGCTGTAGTGGCTGCGGGTGTACACTGCACTCCAGTCTGGGCAACAGAGTGAGACTCCAACTCAAAAAAAAAAAAAAAAAAAAGAGGAGGAGGAGGAGAAGGAGAAGAAGGAGAAGAAGAAGAAGAAGAAGAAGAAGAAGAAGAAGAAGAAGAAGTAGAATATACCAGCAAAGCAGAAGCCTCCCTCCTGTCACCTTTCGATCATTGACTCCCCTCAAAAGAAACTATTCTGACCTTTGTCACTGTATTTGTTTCGCATGTTTTTGAAATTCATGTGAGTGAAATTGCATTATGCACTCTTCAGTGTCTGGTTTTTTTCACTCAATTTGTGTTTACAGGATTCATCTATGTTCTTGTATATAAAGGTAGTTATTTCCTTGCTATATAGTATTCCATTGTATGCATAAACTTGAAAAATTTACCTATTCTATTGTTAATGAAATATTTGGATTGTTCACAGTTTTTGCAATTTTTAAAGTATCTAGGAGTAGAAAATCTAGGTCATGGGATTTGCATTGTTCAGTTTTAGTAAATGTTACCATAGTTTTCCAGTGTTAATATCAATTACAATTTACATCCTACTAAGAGCACTGGGAGTTCTAGTTTTTCCACATCCAAAACAACACTTGGCATTATCAGGGATCTTGTGTTGTTTTAATTTTAGTTATTGTAGTAAATAATAGTGTCTTGTGGTGTAAAATTGCATTTTCTGATAATTATTTTGAGAACATTTTTATACATTTATTGGTCAACTGAATGTATTCATTTGTGAAGTACATGTTCAATTCATCTGTTCATTTTTTCATTATGTTGTTATCTCATTGATTTTTAGTTCTTCATATATTCTGGGGAAAAGTTCTTCATCAGATATAATATATTGCAAATATCTTCTTTCCCTCTGTGAGTTGAATTTTCACTCACATTAATGGCACCTCTTGATGAAACGAAGTTCTTAAATTTTAATGAAGTCCAATGTATTAATCTTTTCTTTATAGTTAAGTGCTTTTGTAGCTTGTTAGAAATCTACAAGTATCTTAAGGGCAAAATCTGGACCTACTTCCCTAGTACCTTGGCCTTTCAAGTCCTGGCTGCTGATCATCTTGAGCAAGGGAAAAAGGGGGTAGGAGGATACATAATACTGTCTTTGAATATTTGAAATGCTATCATAGAGATGAAAACATTCGACTTGTTCTGCATGGTCTTGTGAAAGAAATAAGACCCTGAGTAAAAAGGAAGAACTTTATATACAATATAAAATTGTATATCTGAATAATCCAATTATGAAATGAGATTATGTGCTCTCCGCCACTAGAAATGTTAAACCATAGCTTGATAGACAGTTTGTTGGAAACGGGATGAAAATTGTACAAGATAACCTTTAAGTCAATCCATCTGGCTTTAAAGGTGTGGCTACAGTATGTGACATGGGCCATTATAGTTGTCCTATATGCCAATGGTTTAAAAAAGTTAGGGTTGAACTCCTATAATATCCTTGTTTTTCTCTTAATAGATTATATAGACCTGTATAAAATCTTATTTAAAATTATCTATATTTTCTATAACCTCTACTTTTTAAATAATACAGTAATTCTCTTTACCTCAAGTTTTCCTTTGGAAAGTTTTTATGGGAAAATCCTAGGATTTGTCAAATAAGATTCTATCTTTCCTAAACATAGCCTTTACAATTTCCAATTCTTTTCTCTTTCTGCCTTCATCTATCCAGAAGAAAATTTGTCTATTTCTTAGTTGATAACATGGCAACAACAAGATGCTTCAATTCTTTACTTTAAAATGCCATCCTCTACACGTTCTCCCACAGCTTTATGTATTTCTTGAAGTTCAGTAATCAAATGATATGACTATTTCAGGAGAAGCCAAACCACTAGGGTGCCAGTATATTATACTGCCTAAGCAATTGCATAGTAGAGATAGACAGACCTAGTTCAAATCTCATCTTCTACCACTTGCCAGAGCATGTTACTTAATGTTTAGGCCCCAGTGTTATCATCTATAAACTGGAAATAAAAATATTATCCACTCTATTAGCTGTTGTGAGAATGAAATGCGATATTGGTCATCAAATATTTAACATAGTACATGACTGAGAGTATACACTTTCTTCTTTTCAAGAAAATGTATATTACAATGGAATATTATTTAGCCATAAAAAGAAATAAAATTGTGATGCATGCTACAACATGGATGAACCTTGAAAACATTATGCTAAGTAAAATAAATCAGACACAAAAGGACAAATCCTGTGATTCCACTTATAAAAGTACCTAGAATAGGCAAATTCAAGAGACATTCAAAGACATTTCCATAGGAGAGGGGAGATACAGAGCTTCTGTTTGGGATGATGAAAAAGTTCTAGAAATGATGATGGTGATGGTTGCACAGCATTGTGAATGTGCTTAATGTCATTGAAATGTATTCAATGTCACTAAAATAGACACAATTGTAAATTTTATGTTATGTATATCTTACCACAATAAAAATAAAATTTAAAAAATTTTAAATGTGAGCCATCATTTTTAGTTTCCCATAATCTGTAGGGATGGTCTACATTGACTCTCATAAGAATATGGTCCTAGAATTAGAATTTGTATTCTTTTTTACCATACACCTTATCTTAGACTTAGCCATACCAAAGTTCAAATGTCTTTTTTTGTGTGTGTTCTCTTCTAGCATCCCAGACTTTTAAAACTTTAATTTTTTTACATCCAAAAACCATTTGTTTAATATGATTGTGAACTCAAAGATTTAATATAAGTACCTGGTCTACACAAATTTTAGATTAATGTCAGCATTTCTGAAGGAGCCACTGCCAAACTTTTCTTTTAAAATAAGTAACTGTCCCAACTCTGTTACTAGTTTCTAAGTCATTTCCTAAATAAAACAAAGTTTTTCCTCCAATCTTACAGTGTATCTTTTTAAGATATAATTTCTGGGGTGTGTGTTGGGATATATGTGGGAATGGTGGGGCACAGCAGGGAGAAAGGAGACTTTGTCTAAGGCATTTTTTCTAATGTTAATAAGTTACATCTACTTGTTCCCCTTTTTTTTTCAAACAGTTATTTATCATTTCATTGAACTAAACCTGATTGGTTGGCATGATTTCCCATTACGTAAATCATACTGTTCATCTCCAAACAGATTATGTTTGTTTAAATGTTCAACAATTATACCATTCATTACAAATTCTATCCACTTCCCTGACCTTGAAGTAAAAATGAGTAATCTGAAATCAACAAGGACCTCCACTGGAATGCTTTGTGTGGATCGATTACCCAGAAGTTATTTGTAATGATAAGATGTACATTTCAGCCAGCCAACGGTAGTACATTAAAGTGTGCTTGAAAATAAAGTCCTGGGGGTGGTCCCTGTCACTGTGGAGGAAGTGAGACTGTTCGTCGGGGTTAGGGTGGCTTTTCTGTCCATACTGGCTCCACCATGTGGAAGGTTTCCTTTAAGATCACGCTGACGTCGGACCCATGGCTGCCATACAAAGTACTTAGTGTTCCTGAAAGTACACCTTTCACAGCAGTCTTAAAGTTTGCAGCAGAAGAATTTAAAGTTCCTGCTGCAACAAGTGCAATTATTACCAATGATGGAATAGGAGGAAATCCTGCACAGACTGCTGGAAACGTTTTTCTAAAACATGGTTCAGGACTGCGAATTATTCCTAGAGATTGTATTGGAAGTTTTTAATGTCTGCTACTTGGAACATAAGATTACATTTCAAAATAAATATTGGTTGTTTTTGTTGTTGTAAAATTGAAATCAGGCATTTACCATACTATGAGTACACCAAGAATCAATGAAATAATGAAAGGTGACTTTTCGTCCCTTTTTGTTGTTCATACTCTTTTTTTTTTTTTTGAGTTGGAGTCTCACTCTGTTGCCCAAACTGGAGTGCCGTGGCTGCTTCCGGCCACTGCAGCCTCGACCTGCTGGGCTCTGGTGATCCTTCCGCCTCAGCCTTCCAAGTAGCTGGAACCACAGGCACGCGCTACCACGCCCGGCTAATTTTTTATTTATTGTAGAGATGAGGTCTCACCAAGTTGCCCAGGCAGGTCTCGAACCCGCGGGCTCAGGCAATTCACTCACCTCAGCCTCCCAAGGCGCGGGTTACAGGCTGAGCCACCGAGCCCGGCTTGTTCATACTCTTTAAGTGAAGAGGAAATGCTTAAGAACTGAGGGTATTACCACCACAGAAGATCATGTAGTCTTTGATTACTACCTCACAACACAAACCTGTAGCTCATTTGGGGTAAATGGATTATCCAACTGTGTTTTATAACTGGAGGATGCTTCTGATAATTCTTTCTGAGAACATTTGGAAAATTAAAATGTACTGAATCTTACATATTTGTCTGAGTTAAACATGTAAAAAGATTTTGGA
>CAUYQG010159698.1:0-33255 GCA_963574415.1 Tarsius wallacei | reverse complement strand
AGGTACACTATTTTTTGGCCAGAGCTAGGTACTGTGTTTGTTTCCGTTCAGAGAGTGATTTGTGGAATTCATTTTGCAATTTGCCTTGTGGAAAGCTCAGAGTAATTAGGTTTCATTCCCCCCAACCCAACACAAACATATATCTCCATTTTACTGTTTGCTCATCTAGAAAACTTTTGCATGTCTTTCCACCTAATTGTCTTAAGAATTAGAATTTTATTAATTAATTAAGAAATACTGAAAAAAAATCATGAACTTTCCATTTAAGGTAATCATGCCTAAATTGTGTTGACTGAAAGGGTATTAATTTTACCCAGTGTTTTTGTTGATCAGGCAATTCTGTAGCCGTGCTAATCAGAGGTACCTTGCATTTTTGAGCACTGATGACATTTTTCATTTGCTGTGTTGATTAAGAATATTAGTCGAATCTCGCTTTCCCAAGGTAGGGGAGCAATTCTCAGTGTGTCTGTTTTAGTCTTCATTCTGAACTGACAAAATGGAATGATTATGACTAAGTTAATTGCATCACTCAAGCCAGAAACCTGAATTCACCCTTTCCTTGTTCCTCCTTGCCATTCAGTACATTTATTCAGTCAACAGCTTGCCAATTTTGGCTCCTACATATTCTCCGAACTCTCTTTCTCTAGCTCAGGCTTTTATTGTGTTTTCATGTCTTTTTTTTTTTCTTTTTTTTTTTTTTTAGTTAGGGTCTCAATCTGTCACCTAGACCGTGGTGCAGTGGCACAATTGTAGTTCACTGCAGCTTCAAACTCCTGGGCTCAAGTGAGCCTCCTGCCTCAGCCTCCTAATTAGCTAGGACTGCCACTGTGCCTGGATATTTTTTTAAATTATTTTTGTAGAGCTGCGGTCTCACTATGTTGCCCAGGCTGTCTTGAACTCCTGGTCTCAAAAGATCCTCCCACCTTAGCCTCCCAAAGGGCTGGGATTACAGGTATGAGCCACTGCACCCAGCCATTGTCATGTGGACTTCGTCCTCCTGCTGATAGAATCACCCTTCAATTCAACCAGAGGATTTTTTTTAATGAACACATTTCAATATGTAACGTTCATGCTTAAAATCTGTCAGCAGAAACCCATCACCCACAGAATAAACACCACACTCCTTAGAAGGACGTAGAAACTCTTCCTGTGCTGTAGAACTTCCTTAATTGTTTATTGTTTTTTGCTTCATCATCTATCCCTGTCCCATTTGAACTTGACCCCACATGAACGCCAAATTATGCATGGGTCTTCTTTGTTCTTTTCTCCCATGTTTTGGTCCATGATTTTTGCTAGGATACTTTGTCCCTTTTTCACAGTCTGACTCATCTTCATTCCCAATTTCAAGTTAGCTTGGCCTATTGCTTATTCCAGAAATTTGGGGCAACCGTTTTCCTACAACTGTTGAGAGTTTTGATATTGTTTATTCTACCATATCCTTTTACATGTCTGCCCCCCATCACTACTGCCACTAGCCCTAAGTTCTTTGCAAGCAGAGACAGTCTTACCTATCTTCTTACTCGAAGCTTCTAGTGTAGGGCCCAGAGTTTAGTGACTATTGCTAAAATGATGCCAGACACCAAACTTTAAGCAACGAATTTAAAAATTTTTGCCAAGGTAGGTGTATTTGGTTTAGTTCCCTAGAAGCAGACCCTGCACCGAGGATTCACGTGAAATTGATTGATCAAGAATGTGTCCTCTGAAACACTGGCAGAGGGTTGGGGAAGTGAGACAGGAAAATGACAAGAAGGCCGAGTAAGGTTGTGCTGTCAAGAGAAACCCACAGAGGACAATTTTAGCTCAATTCAGCAGTCGAGCTCCAGAGACAATTTAGGTCCCACCTCTGATTTTTTTCCCATAAGGGGTGAGAGATCTGGGACATTGATAACTCTCACATCCATAAGCTTTGGCTAAGGGTTTGCCTTCCATCCCCAAATATAAACTCTCAATCACTTGGCTGTCTATGTCTATAGGTCAGTGGGTCTCAAAGTTGAAGATATACCAAAATTATCTAGGAGCTTGAAGAATACAGATTGCTAGGCCCCACTCCTAAAGTGTCTGATCCAATAGGTCTGAAGTAGGATCCTACAAATTGTATTTCCAACAAGCTCCCAGGTGGTGTGGATGTTGCTGTTCTGCAGATCATACTTTGAGAAACATGGTTCATGCAAAACAGGTTACAGCCCCAAGGCCATTCTCCAATAAAAGCATGGGTGCAGGCTATTGGGAGTAAAAACACGCCAGCATCTGGTGCATTTGAAAATCATCAAGACATCCAAGGGAACAGAGCATCAGCAGCATCTTGGCCCTGACTAATGCCCAAGAGGCTCTGAGCTGCCCAGAGTTCTGCTAGTCCCATTTCTAATCCAAGGGCAGATCTCAATTTGAAGGACCACCTTATCTCAAGATTTAACTTCTAAATCAAACTTTTGCTTTTCTGTGTTTGAAAATCACTTGTATTAAACTATTTCTTCTCATCATCTTTGTTTCCTCCTTATTCAGTTCTGCTAAAAATACTTTCTCGAGGTACCATTGCTTTGTCTTCTTGATATGTTTTTCTTCCCAGAAGCCTTATTTTCTGTGCTTGCTTTCATTATAATCTACCAAAGCAAATTTTAAAATATTGCTCTCTAGTCAGAAAGGAGTAGAGTTCAGTATTGACAAAAATAGGAAAGAGTATTGAGGCAAAAAATCATAAAAATCTAATGTAAGAAATAAATAGACAAACACTAAACTTGGCCAACTGAGCAAGAAAGGACCTGGGATAATACATTATTTTGCTGATTTGCCAGACATTCTTTGAAAACAAGTCAAAAATTCTATTGGTGATTGTGGGAATTCTGGTCAACTTTAGTTATATAGTTATTTTTTGTTTTTCTAAAAGAAAGTTTCCTTCACTATGTTCATCCTGGTTCTTTAAAAGAGTTCATGGAGCCCCCAAAGGCATCTGATGTTCACCAGAAATAGCTCATGTACTGGAAAATCTGTCTAACTGGATGCTTTGAAATAAATATGAGAGAACTGAAAGTTTAGTGTTGTAATTACATCTGACATCATGCTCGAATGTTTGCAAAGGTAATAAATCATTTACGAATTATGAAACAGTTCTTTGACTATACTCCTTCTTCATTAATTCAAATCAATTTAACAGAAGCATACTGAGCACCTACTCTGTATAAAGCCAAGGGAGGAGAAGGGGGAGGGATAGCCATGGAGAAAAGAAGATTTATGGATGCCTTTGCAAGAGCGCTGAGTATGATATGGGTCTTAATGTTGTCAAATGGCTTTAGAAAGACTACAGAGAAAAAAGATTTCAAAGAAGAAAGAAGAGTGACCATGAGGGAAAGGTGAAGACAAATAGATTATTGATGGTGGAGAAGAAAGGACAGGAAAACATAGGTTCATCTTCAAACTTATGAAAGTTTAATATAAGACAATGAGTTTTTTTAACCATGTCTATACAGAAGAAGTACATGTCAAAGAATGTATCTGATGACATAAAATTAAAGATTGGTAGGATTTTAAGGGCATGCTTGGAAGAAAGGATATTAATATTTATTGGAACCCTACTACAAGCCCAGGGCTTTGTATCTATTATCTCAATCAATCTTCCCAACCACTTGGCACTAGATATTGCTATTTTAAAAACAAAATTTAGAAAAACAGAATGGTTTTGGATGTACAGAAAAATTGCAAAAATAGAACAGAGGGTTTCTAATATTCTCACCCAGTTTCCTCTGTTGTTGATGTCTTATATTAGTCTGGTACATTTGTCACAATTAAGACCCTGATATTGGTACATTGCTACCAACGGAACTCCAGACATATTTGGATGTCACCGGTGTTCCCACTAATGTGCTTGTCTTTTCTGGCTTCACATTGCATTTTGTTGTCATGCCACCCTTATCTTCTCTGATCTGTGACAGTTTCTCAATCTTTTCTTGTTTTTCATGACCTTGACAGTTTTGAAGAGTCAGGTATTTTATAGAATCGAAATTGCTGTTTTTCATAGAAATGTGTCAACTATAACATTTTCATCAAATATAGGGATTTGGGCTAGAAAGAGGAGAATCACTAACAACTTTTGCAAGCAACAACAGTTAAAACTAAGAATTAACTGTTTTATCAGTGATGGCTTGGCTCCTTGGCTTCTGGTAAATTGTCCTTCTGTGATTTTTTTCAGTGTGAGTAAAGGCACACTTTCAAGGAAAAAAAAAGCTTCAGTTCAGACTTGTACGCAAAATCCCATGGCATTTCAGTCTCTGGGAGATTTTAAGAAGATGCTAGCCTTTGAAATGAATTTCTAACGATCACTAACACTTGATATTCACTAACTGGACTTAGTACCTTATTAAGCTTGTTAAGGGTTCTGATTCTGCATTCTCCTGAAATGCCTGTGTTATCATGCAGATCTTCTTAGCTCCTTTAAGACTAGTTTGGCTGCAAGTACAGAGACCTGGAAAAAAAATTGGCAAGCATATACAGGGACTTAAAGAAAGTAACAGTATCTTCTTTTCTCACCTAGCAACAATTCAGAGTAGGCAGTCTAGAACTAGAAAGGGAGCTATAGAAACTATTCAAGGACTTAGGCTCCTTACAGCTCACCATTCTACCATCCCTAAACTATGGCCCACCCATTCTTATGATCTGAAAGGGTTGATGAAACTCCAGTTGTCACATTCACATTCCATACCATCAGATGGAGCACGAGAAGGATGTGTCTTCTCCCTTTAAAAAGATTTTCTGGAAATACCACACAATGTTTTATCTTTATATCCCATTGACCTAAACTTAGTCACATGGGTACTCCTAACGACAAAGGAGACAGGGAAATAAGATCTTCATTGCAGGTTTTGATGTGCCTGGCAAAAATAGCCTCTCTCTCACCAAAGAAGAGGATGAGTCTTGGTATTAGGAAACAAATAGTGGTCACTATCACACTTGGCAATGTTGTCCAACTCCTTCTGGGCATATAGACACAGATAGTTGTATTTTTCAAGAATTTTTAGTGCACCATCAATGTTGGATTTTTGGACTCAGCATTGGAGCTTATTGTTGATTTTTGCATAAATGGTGATTTGGACATACAATTTTAAGATTAGATGATAGGACATTTTCAGGTTGCAGTTAGACACTGAAACAATAGGTTTTTTCCCTTTGTTCATCTATGTTGAGAATATATAGAGTAGGCAAGTTGTCTTTTTTCCTGAATAAGTGAGCCTTGTTTAAAACAAATGGAGATCTTTTGTTCTACACAATGTGCTCTGAGAAATGACTAGACTCTTCTAAGAAGTAGCAAGTAGAAGTACCAACCAGAGCTGGTTATTTAAAGGAGCGGCTGAGAAGGAGGTTAGAAAGGTTAATGTGGCTGGATCAGAAAGCTTTGAGGGCCATGAAATTGACCTACAGGTCAATGAGAGAGCCACTGAAGGACTTCAAGCACTATGACTTTCGAAATGGAAATATAGTTGTTCTGGCCAGAAACTTAGTTTTTGTGCAATGTGTCATGGTAATAGAATGCCCATTCAGGTTTACATAATTTCCTACATTTCTGTGCAGGAATATGTCTTTAGGAAAATGTAGAAGCAACTATTAGGGACATTTTCCGAGAATCTGAAAATTAGAGAGGACTGCTAGAGCCTTCTTCATGCAGTAGCATTGAAACTTCTTGTGAACTTTTTTTGTTTTGCTTTTTTTGTTGTTTGTTTATTTTTACCACAAAAGGGATAATCATTGTTGAAAATTTGGAGAATACAGAAAAGCAAAGAAAACTCCCTAAACTATTATTGCCAGCAATGAACAGCTACCATTTCAGTGTATGATGCTCTGGCTCTTTTTCAATGCATAGAGACTGCACATTTTTGCTGGATAACATGCTGGAATGCCTTCTAAAAGTCTATTTTTACAGCATGGAGTCTTTAGGAGAAGAGAAAGGATTCAGTAGTTTCCATCTGGCAGCTGAAGAACCTTAGGGAGTCATGGATTACTTACAAGGGTCCTCAAATCCACATGCTTATCTAACATTGTCTATAGACACACGTTCAACCACTGGGTAAACATACAAAGATGTTATTCATTGAGTCTAGCACATGCAAATGTATTCAAGAGTACTACAGAACGTAGTGCAGCTTGCCACCATTAGTTATTTTTCCAGTCAATGGACATTAAGTGAGCTCAACTATTTGACGGTAGGTCCACAGATCCACATCTGTGTGGTCCCAGTAGATGTGTGATGTCCCAATAGTTCTTTGTGTTTGTGAAGGTGAAAGCAAGCATTTGATGGAAGGATGAATGACTTGAGGAGCCATTGCTGTTTTCACTGCATTCTACTTGAGCTCAAGCTAGTTGCAATCTTTTAGGACAACTTTTTTCCTTTCCTTTTCCCCTTTCCATTTATTTCACTGAGGTGGAGCCGATTGATACATTGTTGTGTAGTCCTTCTTCTATAGTTGAGTTGACAAAACTGAACTGGCTTAGTTAGATCCAGGAAATGAAAGATTTGATTCTTCAAGTGAAAATATGATTTGAGTTTATAAGTTTTTGCAAAAGAATGAGGTTGTGAATGTTACCTGTTTAACCTTATAATGCCCCCAAAAGTCATGTAGCTGAATCCCATTTTCCACTAATTGCTTAATTCTTTTTCTTTAAGATCTTAGTAAAATCTGTCTTATTTGAGGAGAGTAAACTTGGAAAATAAAAGAAGTTACCTATTTTTCATTTAAAGCAAAAACTATTTCACACTTCATTACTTTTCTCATCCTACAGTTGAAACTTACTTAAAGTCATACGGTTGTTGGTGAAAGATGATTTCTCGGATTTTCCATGAGCACAGTGTGCTAACAAATACTTCCTTTCATGCTGATTATTTTACTTCCATTAATTTTCATTTGGTTTGGTTCAGTTTGGTTAGGCCAAGTTTGCTTCATTGGGGGTAGGCACTGGCTCCCAGGTAAAAGATCCAGTCTTCCTCATCCAAGCCATTACGTTCCAATTTTCAACACATTTTCTTGAGTGTAATAAAAGGTTCTCTTCCCCCAACCTCCACTGTGCTCTGCTTTTTCTTTATTAGTTATTTGAATTAATATTCCTGATGCTTTCTGGACCTGACAGAGACTGCTATCAGTTTAGCACCTCATGCTAATCATTTTTCCTTTTTTCCCATTCGTTTTTATTCTGCATGTGCTGTGCTGTTTATTAGTCTAGTTCTTTCATCACAGGGGAAGTGAGGTTGGTTTAGGAAAGGATATGCATTTCCTGGTGGTTGCGTAGTTTCAAAAAGAAGTCATTTCATCACTTTGCCTTTCAGAAACAAGAGGCATAAATCAATCTCCTAGAATATAGACAGATACATTAGTAGTCTGTTTCCAAAAATAGCTAAAGGGATTTGGTTTTGAGCCCTGACCCTTCCTCTACCCTACTGCGTGCTAAATCACAGTAAGTGATACAGTGGAATGTTTATTGTATTATGATACTGAAGACGTGCTTTCTTGTTCGCCTTGCCACTTATATCCTTGGGAAAATCATTTCTTCTTTCTGAGTCTTGGGCTTTTTAATCTATAAAATGAGCTACGGATATTCCCAAGTTGTTTGGGAATCCCATGAACTATATGCTATAAATATGAACATGTGCTATAAATAGGTCAGAAATTATGACGGCATCAAAGGTTTTCTTAACAAGCTAGAGGCAAAAGTCATCTGTTTCTTTATTGTAGAGAGAAGTAATGAGTCCAGATATGAATCCCCAGTTCTACTAGCTAAGTATATGATCTTGAGCAAGTTCCTTGACATTTGTGTCTCGATTTCCCCAAGCATAATGTAGAGATAATCATGGTTACTGTTTTATTAGCTTAGGAAAATGGAAAGCAATAATCTACATAAAAAGTTCAGTGTGGTATTGGGGATATAATAAAAGCTTAATAACCATTAATGGCTTTATCGTTACATAAAAGAACTATCAAGGAGAATTTTGATATTTTGGTCCTTTCATTTAATGTATATTCATTGCATACTATGTGTACTCAGCATTAGAAGGCATGGGCACAGTCCACTTTCACATGTGTCTTATAAAAATGATCTTTATATATGGAGTGGTCAAAACTAGCCCCTTTTTGCAGATGAAGAAATCGAGGCTCAGTATGTGAAGTGTACTCAGGATGTGAAGCAAATTATTTTAACCAGAATTACACTCTGGGCCTTCAGATTTCTGTCCTAGAATTCCTTCTTTTACGTTTGCACACTTGAGGTTGACCTCCCTCCTTGACAGAAAACTCCCAGAAAGGCTAAGAATTAAGATGTTGTGGATTTTAAACATGAAATCAATTCAGGTGGTAGAAAAATTGAAACCCCAATAAAAGCAAAAATGATTCATTATAAAACCTATTTTAAAGATCTTTCAAAAACACAATGTTCTCTGCACCCCACTCCTCCAGCTTCAGAATTCAACGTGTTAAAATAAATTGTCCAGTTACTGAGGAGTTCATCTCCCCATAATAGTCTGTTTTCTGGATAAGCAATTCTGTCATTCTGTTTGATAATGTGCATTTTGAAGAACATAATTTTGATTTTTTTTCAAAAGGCAAAGCAAAAGAGATCAAGGAAAAAAGGATCCCAGCTTTTAATTGATAAGAAATCCTAGAACTCACAGTACGTACATTTTTAAGGAAGGAAGGTAATGATAAACAGGTTACAATAGGCCATGCTCTGTTGCCAGCCTGATTTCCTGATTTCTTTCCTTCTTCCTTTTTTTTTTTTTTGAGCCAGAATCTCACTGTGTCACACAGGTTGGAGTGCAGTGGCACGATCACTGCCTCAACGTCCTGAGCCCAGGTGATCCTTCCACTTCAGTCTTCTAAGTAGCTGGGACGAGGTCTCACCATGTTGCCCAGGCTGTTCCCGAACTCCTGGGCTCAGACAGTCCTCTCGACTCGGCTTCCTAAAGTGTTGGGATTACAGGCATGAGCAAGCCTGATTTCTGATTTTTACTCCTTAGTTGCTAGGTCAGTTTTTAGCAGCTTGAAAAGAGATGGTTGTGATACAGAGATACAAAAATGTCTCCCCATAATTTCAAGTTAATTGTAAAGAATCCATAAAAGGGGATCATTTCCTTCGATGATAACATAAGAACGACCATCTATCTTTCTTTTTTTTTTTTTTTTAAGAGCATCAGTTCTATCATTCTCTTCCTGGACTGGCAGGTCATACTCAGTCTCTGTTCCTAGCCTCCAACCTAGTCAGCCTAATGGTGCTATCACTTTTATTATTAAACATAAAATCTCAAATGTATTATTCAGTTTACATCAGCAACTATAATATCAGCCCCAATCGAATGTTCAAATTAGAACAGCTATGCTCAGAACTACTTAAATTTTTGGATTCGATATATTTTTCTCTTTCCCCTTTTCTTGTCTTCAAAATATATTTCTAATAGAAGGTATCCAAGTCTTCCTGGAACATCTTAATTCAGAAACAACTCCATAGCATGCTATTTTTGGGGGGCGTCCACTTTTTAGGAAGCAACAATGTTTTTGGTATTCCAGCAGAGCAGCTGTATGTGAGATGAGGGTGCTGGGTAGAGGGCTAGGCCTACTTACTCTTTAAAAGTTTCACTCTACTCATTCAGTCTCATAACACCTGGAATTCAAATTCTAGCCTTGGCAAATATCAACTTTGCCACATGAAATGCATCTTAGGGATTACTCTTAAATAGTCCAAGCAAAGGTCTATTGCAGTGGCAAGCAATCTTTTTTTTTAACAAATGTCAAATCAAGAAAAATGAAAGTGTTCATGGATTACTTTTTTCTTAGAAATCATTTTTTTAAATAGCAGAAATGCAGTATCTAAAACTAAGCTTATACAGTCTTTTGTTTCTCTTACCTTAAGATTTTCACTTCAAGTCATACTGATTGCAATACTATGCCTTTAGAAATACTTTTTGTGAGATGAAAACTCAACGATGCTAAGAGGGTACTGGGAACTATGTAGATAAGGAGAAAAAATGGCACCGGAGTTGAGCCACAGAACAAAGAAATGTATTTCTCTTAAGGTTTCCTCAGCTGTTTTGTGAAGGTTTGTGGAGCAGTCTTGGACAATGGGGCAAGGCAACGGGGTGGAGTGGATACAAGTACCTACTAGTGAGTCTGCTGGGCTGTTTCTTACCCATTCTCAGCCTATAAAAGAGAAGAGAATTTTCCAGTGACTCCAGTCTCCTGGCATAGGATGGATTGGAAACAATACCCTCAATGTGGCTTTCTGGCTTAGGTCTTTCAGCTGCTCTGCCTTCTTACTGTGTCATATGCCCTATGAAGTCCCACCTGCCACTCCTCTCTCTAAGACTGCCTCCGCCCTACTTAGCCCATTTGGGAACGGCCTCCTTGACTCAGACAGGAAGTCTAGCCAGAATCAGACAACTGTAGGTGAGTTTTCTCAATGCAGTTACATGAATTGTTAATGACACACATCCTCTTCACTCTTCTGAGTTACTTGTTCCTGAAATCCATCCCTAGGTTGTGAACCACATCAGAAAGCCAAGCAGGCTAAAGGAGGCCCAGCTTCATCTCCTGACCTAGATTGTAAATAATAAATAAATGACACAGAAACAAATAGGCTTGGCAATGATGAGGTTTTGAAGTAAGTCAACTTGGTGATTTAATATAAATCACTTAAATCACTTGAATTTTTAGAGCAGCATACTCTGCATCTTATAGGAGAGGGGAGGTTTATGTTGAGTCAGTCTTTGGATTGATGATGCTGTATGAGAAAGGTGGTGATGACTTTTCATCACTTCTCAAAGTTAATTAATGAGGATCTTTCTGAAGTCTGTGGGAGGCTGCACTATCTCCAATTCAACAGGTTAATTATGGATATTTGGTAGTTTTTTTTGTTACACTGTTATAGGACAAAAGCAAAACATTTACTTATGAATGTTAAAACATTAAGATGAAATTAAACGGACTAAAATGTAACGTAAGCTTTTGACTGATTTAGCCAAATCAAAATAAAGTTAAATATTGGTATTATGCAAATGACTTAGTACTTGGCTTCTATTCCTGTTTTCTTAGAAAAAGAAACGAAGGATGCTCTTTAAAATTTCCAAATGAATTATATATTTCAAAACAAGTTTTCTCAAAGAATATAAACATTCTATCAGCTGCCTCAGAAATTGCGGCTGTTAAAAATCTAAGTTCTCCATGGAAGCAGGGTCCGTGTTCTTTCTTATCTGTAGAGCCTAACACGGGGTTTGGTAGTCAGTAAGTGTATATAATAAGTATTTTAGGTGACTAAACAGATTTATAAATACCCACTAGACATCTCGACCTGGAAGCCCCACAAGCACCTCAAGCTGAGCATTTCTAAAAATGAACTCATCCTTGTCCGGTCCTTATCTGCTCCAACCTACAACCTCTTTCTCTCAAATTTTCCTTCTCCATGAAGAGTCACCAAGCCTGACATCTGGGTGTCAGTGTATACCAAGGCTTGTCTATTGCTCTTCCTGAATATTTCTCAAATAGCATGTGCTTAAATATAATTTAAAATGCATCCAAAGTAGTTTTGTATTGAAATATTATGTTGGTGTTTCATGACTTGATTTGAAATAATTGGGAACATCTACAAACAGAAAGGTCGAGAAATCCTTCTCTTGACATTTTCTAGTCTCTGGTCTATGCTTTCTGTGTACTTGAGTAGTACATCTTGTCTTTATAGTTCTTCCCACTTGGTTTCTATTGCATATAAATACTTACCTATATAAGCAGGTAGATACCCTACAGGTAGGAACTTTTGTCATTTAAAAAAATAAAATGAATATATTCAGGCATAGTATATAAACCAATTCAGTGACTCTTAAAATCAAGTCTGCATGTGCCTGTGATGCCCTGATCAGATGAATTCCCTACTGGCAAGGTTGGGATTATGAATAAGCCCCACGCCACCAGCCCTGGGTCCTAGCAACTGCTCCAGATGCCACATTCCCCTTCCTGCAGTACTGTTAACTTCAGCCAGACACACATTCTGCCAACTACCCACTGTCTTCCTGGTGCTCTAGAGAGAGAAAAGGTAGAAAAAGCGGCTGGTGGCATGGAAACAATTAATTCTCAACTTCTTTCAGTTTGCCCAGAATATTCCAAGCTGTGTGAAGAAACCCCAGTGAGTGTTGTTTCCGTTTTTCCCAAACAGTATGTGAAACTGGAGGTTTGACAATGGTATTGATAAAAAAGAAGTTAATTGGAATAATTTTTTCCCTACATTGTTGAATATAAATATATATACATATATAAATATATATTAAACTTGAAGACCATACAGCAATTAAGTAATTACATACATGGCAAAGTTAAAGGAATTCATTTTCATTTTAAATTCGAAAATATGAATATACAGTATTTTCAAAAATAGAATTATGTAAAATGTTAATGGCTGTTTATCAGGAAAAACTAGCCCCTATTCTAAAATGTTTCCCTTCCTGTTTCTTATGGTGAAACATGACACTTTTATAAAATAATAGTGTTAATTGATAAAATGTGGCAACCCGACGCCCGTTCTTGGTTCATTACATTTGTAAACTCTATGCGTCCATGAGCACTGGTCTGGCAGCATGGGTTGGAAGGAGGGGCCCAGGCTTCACTGTAAACATGCTGGGTGGAGATGTAAAATGTTATAGTAATGCTTTGGAATCACAATATAAAGCAGAACTTGGGTGAGGTGTCACGATGGAATAGAAATGGCCTTAGTCTAGCGGTTAAGAGCACACATTCTTATTCCAGCTCCATCACTGACGAGTCATGAAGGTGAGTCATCAATTTCCTCATTTGCAAAATGGAGATAAAAACTATACCTTCCTTCCTCACAAATATGTGGAATAATCAATGAAAACCATGTGTATGAGATATTCTGATAACTATATAATACCATACAAAAAATAAGGCACTACTCATACAAGGAATTCATGTTTTCCTCTGGGGAGTGGGAATGTTGGGGAGGGGGTGACATTGAAAATATTTTATCACCAGAGCTGTGTGCTACAGACTTTACTTCCTTTTATCTTTCACATGGAGGTGAATCTGAGACGGCACTGGCCAGCAACTGGATGTGATAGCAAGCCTGGGCAGGAGGTCTTGTGGGAGGTGGAAATTTGTCAGTCACAAATTAGCACTGCTTCCAGGGCGCTCCATCATGGTTGCAGCCCACTTTGGAGGGGCTGGCAGGCTTATATGCGAGGAAGAGTTGGCCTGTGTGAGTCAATGCAGATTGACCATGGGTCAGTTTGTTAGAAGACACTGGGAGCACCTCTGTGCCAATACGGTAGACATTTGAAGAATATTTAGAGCATATGATGACAATGCCATAATTTCAAGAAAACACATTGTATATACAATATATATTTATATATGTGTGTGTGTATTTATTCTCAGTACATATATATTATATACAACACATTTTTATTGTCACCCAAAATTGAGCATCAGTGTAATTAGCAGCCAGATTAATATTTCTAAAAGTTGTTCTAGGTATGTGTGAAGGTCCAAGAGGCCTTCTTGATGAAACATATGAACATGTGACAGAGATGGTAGGTATTCTTGGTTAGTGATGGTGCCCGAGGAATTACATTTTGCATCCTGGAGAGCATCTATACCCAAGGTTTGCATCTAAGCCATGGGACCCTCAAAGCTACATGAGAAGCATGATGCTGATACTTGAAGCTTACTCTGGAAGAAGGATTGGAAAAGTACCACAATAGGAAGACAACGACTCATAGAACCAGACATAAAAATGACTTTGGAGGTTATCCAATATCCAATTCATATTCTGCTGAAGGTTAGCACAAAAGCCTTTGAGAGTAAAAAGAGAATAAAAGCTTTCTGGGAGAAAGATTTATGAATTCTTCAGCAAGTTCATCCAATGAGAAAAATACATACTTTTCTTGTTTCTCAGTAGAAAAAAGTGAAAACTGGAATTCCTCTAAGAAGGTTGATCTTCTAGGGATATTTGGATGGATTCTGTTGACAACTGGTCTGCTATCATATAACAAGTACAACTGTATTTGATGAGAAAAGATCTTCTTGAACACAGTATAGTTTTATTATGGGTAACTATAATATAGGCAACTAGAACCATTCATTCACCCCCTCATTCATTTATTCATTCAGTCATCCAAATATTTGAACAGGGATTTTCAAATCCTCAAGCTTGTGTAATCTGTGTCATGAGGATGCTTCTGCAGGAGAGGTGATGGTGGGTCACCTGGGTGCAGCCCCAGCAACCAGTGATCTTTTCAACTTGTGGACCAGATCTTCTCACTTCTCTGATCAAAGTTTCAGTGGCTTTTCATCATGTTTTGAATAAATACAGACCCTCTACCGTTATCTTTGAGGACCTCCATAGTCTGGCCCCTGCTGACTTCTCCAAACCTGTCTGTACCGCTATGACTTGGCCTACTTTTCACATTTCCTCAAAGAAGCTGAGGATGTCTCAGGGTCTTAGTCCACAATGTTCCTTCTGTCTGAAACACTGTCCCCTTCACTTTCCTCACAGATCATTTCCTCACTTCAGTCAGTTTTCTGCTCATGTGTTAACTACTTGAGGAGGCATCTACTAACCTTCCTATCTAGAATTGCACCATCACACCGCAATATGCTCCATCCTCTCATTCTGCCTTGTTGCTACTCCGCTTTGTTGTTATTACTTTCCCTGACATTAAGTCATTTATGCGTGTTTTTGTCGCCCGTCTGCCCTACCGTCCCACACCGGAATGTGAAGCTTTACGAAGGCAGGGACCTCTTTTGTTGTGTTCGTGGCTTTAAGTTCAACCTCAAGAATGGTGCGTGGCACACATGAGGCTCATCAGAAAACATGTGTTAAATGACCAAATGAATGAGTGAGAGGGTGTGATGGAAGGACTGGGATGGGGAAAATAAAGGTGTGTCACGTGAAAAAGAACATGGAATCCCTGAGCTTTATACTTTCCATTGGCCACTACCCCATCTTCTGTAAAGCTCACTTGCTTTTCTTCTCCCGGAGAGAAAGCCTCAGCAGAACAGTCAAACTTTCATGTGGATCAAATCTCCCAGATCTTGTGAATATGCATATTTGGATGCATAGACCTAGGGCGGGGCCTGAGCATCTTCTGCATTTCTAAGAATGACAGAGGTCATGTCCATGCTGCCGGTCCACAGGCCAGGGAAAGGCAGGCATCACAAGGTCTACTTCATAGGAACAGGTGCCTCCCAGCCCTCTTGGAACCTCCTTCCCATCCCCTTTGCCCAGCAAAAATATTCACTGAGGGAGAAAAAAATGACTTCTTGAAGTGTCCGTGTTTAGGAATCCTGTTAAGTTGTACTTTTAGAATACCTACTGCCTTAATCTATTTAGGAAATGGCTTATGTCTTTGTTTTATAAACAAGGTAAAAGAAAGTTCTGACAGAATTTCTATTGTTTGTAGTCAAATTCCATCAGTGAAGATTATACATTTCCCCATGAACCTAGGAAGTAGGACTTTGCATTTTGCCCATTTGCCACAAGAGCAGTTCAGAAATGCCACACAGAAGACACCTTGGTGGTTTCCCAAAGTCGCTCTGTCACCCCTTATCATAGCATGAAATTCCTACTTCACAGCCAGAATTGTCCAAACAGTTCACCTTCTGTACCTTCACACGGAATGCCAGAAGCCTGTGGACAATAGGCAGAAATCGTTTAGATTTGCATGTAGGAGGGGACACTCTATAACTGGTTTTTCCCTCCTTGTCTCCAACAACTTTTATTTCATTGTGATCAAAAGAAACAAAATATAGTCTAGCCCAGAGAGGGAAGCTATTTTGTCATATTCTTAAACAGAGGTTCCAAATATTTCAGAGAAGCATCTTAATCCAGAAAGATGGCTTTATCTTTCCTGTTTCATAAGTAATCGTAGAATTTTGTTTTGGAAACCAAAGACCAAAGGCAACATTAGACAGAGAAGAGAAAACCTGTTCTTTTGTTCTGTCAAATATTTATTTTTGTTACTTATATACTACACAAGACAATATTGTGACTGTGGTCTAGACCAGGTTTTTAAAAAAATAACCTTTAAGGGAGTAAGAAGGAAGGAAGGATAAGTTGGAAGAAAGAACATTAATGTATAGTTTCTGCTCATGTTGGCATTTGCTTGTACATTTTATCATCCTTTTGTGTTTATGGAAGTTTTTGTAGACATAGTTACTAATCTCTTGTTAATCCTTTGGGATCATAGTAAATTATATTAACAAACATAATTATAGGGGTATACTTTCTAGGGGAAAAATGTGGCATATTGAATATGAAGTTTTAACATGGAAATTGATTTGAAAACTCAGGCTAAGTTAAAAATATTTATGAGAACATATTAGTAACACATGAAACCCTTGTTTCTTTCAGTCTACCAGACATAAACCCTATCATCTCTGCTCAGAGAGAGATGACATTCGGTAATGTCTATGAGCTCAGGCTCTAAAATTGGCAGATCCAGATTAAAACCCAAGCTTGGCAACTGATTCAAGCAAGTTTCTCTGAACCTTGATTTTCTCATCTGTAAAAGGGGATGATTGTGGCTCATACCTTTCAGGGTAGCTCTGAAGGTGGAATAGGATGATATAAACTATCTAAGGCATAAAGTCCAAACTAAGGGTCAAATAAATGTCAACAGTTAAAATAGTTCCTATCACTATATTATCATTAATGTCAATCACTGCCAGGGACTAGAGTAGCAATCAGATGGCTGGTAGATCTGGGATAAATAAAAGTATTTCTGAAATGAGCAAAGTCTCTTCAGTTGAAGACAATAGTCCTCTCTATCTGTAGAGAATACGTTTCAAGACTCCCAGTGGAGGCCTGAAACACAAATTACTGAATCCCGTATGCACTCTTCTTTCTTATACATGAAAACCTGTGATAAAGTTTAATTTATAAACTAGACACAACAAGAGATTCACAACAATAACGAACAATAAAATGAACAATTATAATGATATACTGTGATAAAAGTTATGTGAATATTTTCTCTCTCTTTCAAAATGTTCTATATTATACTCACCTCTTTTTGGACCAAGGTTGTTCCCAGGTAACTGAAACTATGAAGAGCAAAACCATGGATAAGGGGGCACTACAGTTAACCCTCAAATCCCCTTCCACACAAGACTTGGCAGCTGCTTTGTAACCAGCCTCCCCTCTTGTCCAACTCTTTTTGCTTTTCCTACACATTACTTAAGATTGGGAGCACCTCTACACATAGCGTGCATCTTGTTGCAACCCTTTTCCTGACGAACCCTCAAGTTCATGTCCTCATTCTCTTTTGCTTCCCCTCTCCTTCTAACCCTCCACTTCCATGCATACATACATTGTTTCTTGCAGAACAGAACTGCTTTGGCTGCTTTCTCATCAAGTCACCTGGTTTACCGAGTAACTACATTTCCTTTTGCTTTTGTTCCTGGTGGGCAGAGCTATTTATTTTCCCCCAGGAAGTCCTGTCACTGAGATGAGGAAATATGTTTCCTGGCCAAGTGCCACCAGAAAGACAGTCCTCAGCCTGGAGAAAAACCAAATGCTCCCTTTGGTGGTGACTGTGGTTCACTTCGAAGTGCCCCCCTCCCCCACACAGCTGCCCCCTTCAGGTTTCTCACACAGGGATGGCATTACCCAGGGGATAGTTCTTCCCCTTCCCACTGGATAGTGCATGTGGGATTCAGCCACAGCACGTTGTGTCAAAAGATTGCTATGTTTCCTTTTTCTCCATCAATTAGCTTTCTATTTCCCCTTTCACATTTTCATTTTGTTTACTCAAAGTAATGTGAGATCTGAAATTTCCTTGGGTTTCTCTACAGAGACATTCTGCATCATGTAAGAAAGACACACTAAAACAAACCCATCTTTGTTTTGTATACAATTAAACCCCAGCAGCTCAGTTCCAAGATCCTTTGTAGTCTAGTCATGCTTAGTTAGTTGCAAGACATGCTGAGACTTTCTGGGACACCATTTGGGAATGAGAGGAGGTCAGGAAAGGTCAGGGACAGGGAAAAGGAAAGGGAGACTAAAAGACTATGGGGCAGCCCTTGTCCAATCAAGGAAGGAGCAACAGTTTAAATGACACTATAGGGCAGGGTAAACACTGGCTCACTACAGGGTTGCATTTTAACACTACAGTCATCTAATTTTAGGGTTAAATTGTGACAGCAGCCTTTGAAATCTCCAAAGTTTGGAAGACCCAGATTTGAGCAGTTGTTGCATCACTATTTCTGAGGGCTCATTGGTTTAGGTCAAGCATAAGCTCCATCAAGGTCTAGGGAAATGAAGAAGGAGGCTGGCAAATACATGGTGAATTGGATCCCCAAGGAGCAGCTGAGAAATACAGATGAGAAATAACAGCACAACCACTTTCAAAGTCCTTGTCCAACGTGAGGGTGAAAGGGCTGTGGCTGAATGGACTCACTGGTGCCAAGACTTACTCCTTATTGAAGCAGTGAAAACAAATTCCAGACTCCAATTCCTAAAATACTACCTACTCAAAGCAAGATCACCTCCACCACTGCGTCCAGCCCATTAGTAACCAATTCTGGCCTGAGGCAGAAGCCTGCCCAAATTTTCATTCTATGTCCACCTGCCTTACCTCGACATTGTACAGAGCTGGAATATTCACTTTTTCTAAGATATCTGTGGTAGAATTTCTTAGGAATAAATCTGTTCTTAATTTATAGTACTTTGCCAAATAAATCTTGGTGCCAGCTCTTTGGGTTCTTCTTGAGTGTAAGTCATATTGTTGTCTGACAAAGGCTGATCCTTAGTCCACAGGGCTTGTTTCTCTCAATATTTTCTCAGAATCATTTTGTCCAAAATGTCTGCTGTGGACTTGTCCCATTTCTGTTGGTGAATCAGCCCACTTAGATGATTTGCTCAAGTTATTCAGTCTGGATCGTGACTGGATGAACAATTCCTTGGAAGCTTCTTTTCTCCCCTTTATTTGAAAACAAGTTGGGATAGTTCCAGTCCTCACTGTAAAGGCTTTGCATTTTTCTGATAGTGTTCAAGGAACTGAGGGTGAAAGCAGATTGTGCAGAACTAGGCAGTCCAGCTCGTTCCCATGAGATCTAGTCAGTCTCAATCTATGTGGCATTGAAAGGACTATGCAGTGTCTGGAACTGGGCAGGTTGGTTGGAAAATTCTGACGGTATCCTGCCTTGACCATGATATGTGCTGCATCTGTGTTTACTCTTTTCTTTCTCTTTTCTAACAATTTCTGGTCCTTTGCTTCAACTTTACTGACTTAGTTCCTTTTGTGCAGCTATCACAGAATGCCTGAGACTGGATAATTTATAATGAGCAGAAATGTATTTTCTCACAGTTCTGGAGGCCAAGAAGTCCAAGATCAAGAGCGGCATCTTGCAAGGGCCTTCTTGCTGCGTCATCATGTGGCAGAAGGTGAAAGGACAAAGAGGCAGAAGAAGACCAAACTCACCCTTCTATGATGGCATTAATCCCATGCATGGGGACAGAGCCCTTATGGCCTAATTACTTCTCAAAGGTCTTGTCTCTTAATACTGTTACAATGGCAATTAAATCTCAACATGAGCTTTGAAGGGGACAAACATTCAAACCTTAATACTGATTTTTCTGTGAATCTATTTAATAAGTTCAGGGTGAACTCATTATTCTTGTGGCATTCAGAAGCACACATTCCATTTCCACACACACTGCAACTCTTGCAGTTGCTTGTGTGTGTGTGTGTGTGTGTGTGTGTGTGTGTGTGTGTGTATGCAGCAGTGCCTTCTTGACTTTACTTGACTTTCCCAAAATGATTCCCTCCCCTCAGTCTCTGCTTGTCAACGTGCTGCTACTCTTACTGGTATGTGACCAAAGACAAGTCACTAAATTTCCCTGTACTTAGTTTTTTTGTTTTGTTTTGTTTTTTTATTTGTTTGTGATGGTTTTTTTTTTTTTATCTATGAAAGGAGGATACTCAAGGATAACAGCGAGGATGGGCTTGATAATGCCGGGGTCCTAAATGAACCTCAAATCTCTTGTACTTAAATGACAGAAGTTTACTTCTCATTCATGCCATGTGCTCAGCATGGGACAGTGAAGGTATCTGCTCTTCCTTGTTACTCACTGGTCCAGGAAAACTCAGGAGGGGGATAGGGTAGACTGGGGAGGAGGAAGCTTAAAACTCACATAAGCTCTGCTCAGAATCATTAGTTAAAGTAATTACATGGCCATATCTAACTTCAAAGCAAGTGGAGGAGGGTAATCCTACCACCTCCCAGAGGAAGGAGAACTGAAAATGTGAAGCACAGCAATAATGACCACACCTTCTTGGAGGTACATAATAAACCCAAAGATAGCATGCAGGTGTGAGGCCTCTTTGCAGGAGCCAGCTTCAGTATGGTCCTGGGAGAGAGACAGAATTTTAATGACTCTTTTTATTTATATATACTTTCTCTTTGCACAGGGATGACAACAGTGAGAGAAAAATGTAGTGGTTAGGATGGAGTCTGCATGAATTCAAATCCTGGCTTAATTAATCTGTGACCCTGAGAGAAAGAATTTACTTCTCTGTGCCTCAAGTTTTTCATCTGGAAAATAGGGGCAATGATTGTGAATACCTCAAAAATATCTATAAGCATTACATAAGTTAGTAATTACAAAATTATCAGAGTAATTCCTGATGCCATGTATGTATTTGCTGATTAAAATGGAATTATATATATGTATACAAGTCTCAAAACAGTGTATGGTGGCATTTTATACATATATATGGAGGCACCAAAAAAAGCGACACATTTTAAAAGATGTTATCTATGTATTACTTTTTGAGATTGAATTAAATTACGGTAGCAATGTATAGTATGACGTTCACTAAACTGTGCTTCTTTGACTATCCATTTTCTTTGACTGTCCATTTTCTTTTACTGTTCTGTCACATGGAGACGCTAGCAGTCATTTGATTAATGCCATCTTTTGAGCGAACGTCATGCTTCAAATGTGAATATATATGTGAGTGCATATAAATATGTGTATACATATATATACATATATCTCATTTTTACAAACAACTATGTACTATTTTATTTTGTGACTATACCTTAATTTACTTAGGCAGTTCAATTGATGGCAATTTCCTATAAGATAATTCAGGAAGATCTTATTTTCATTAATCTCCATTCATTGATCAGTTTTCTGCTTTTCTTCTATCAGACTTGGGGTCTAAATGCATGCTGGATCTAATGCCATTCAGTGGTTCATTTGGAGAGTATGTCCGGATATATCCTGCCAATGACCTAGTCCAGTCTTTCAGTTACAATATCTTCATCTGGTGGCAGACATTCTCTAAGATCATATTGCCAGTAGTTCCCTCACACAGAAAATACCATGTTCTTAAGCTTTTAGCCACAAAAGGTTACTTGCTCATTAGTGGAATCAGTCATGGCATAGGATTCTCACAGACTATGTCTCTTGCTTTGCCCAGATAAGGTGTTACTTATTAGTTATCCGTGTTCCTTATGAAAACTTCAACACTGCTTCTTTTAATACTTAATTTGAAACCCAACTTGTGTATTCAGTTCCAGTTTGGGTCATCTCTATCCTTTTTCTCTCCTACATCCCCCACTTCCCAACTTGCATGTCTTCTTGGATCTGTTACGATGCTTTTCTTCTCATTCTGTAGACCAGTCTCATACACAAAAGTAAGTCTTCAGCTCAGAAGAGGGAATAACCTATATATCCTGGGTGGGTAGGCAGGGTGAACAACACCAAACTCATAGTGACCATAAATGACTGCATGTCGAGATTCCAGGGATGAAGACCCTGAGATGGGATGGGGCACCCAAGAGGAAGAGGACCCTTGGACTCAACATGTGTGAATGGGATGGTTAAGAGAGAGGGAGAAGGTGAGCTGTGATGCAGACCTGATGACAACCTCCACTGGTCCCATAGGTGGCTCTGGTTCTAGACTGGCCCTTCAGAGCTGTCCCGACTTGGGCTGAGAAGAGCAGGCCTTTATCCTCCCCCACTGGTTGGTTGTTGGATGTAGGCTGTTTCTGGGAGGCAAATTGGCTGTCTGCCACAGAGACGATCCTCAAAGGGACCAACAGCTGAAAGCTCTCCACCACCGGCACTACAGTAACTGGGACAAACCCTTCGCTGCAGAGGCACCTGGTTGGTGTCTCGGTATCCACAACAGATAAAGCAGGACAGGATGTTGGTGACCGTAGTCAATCCTCTTCCTATTTTATAAGCTCAGAGAGAAAATGACAATTCTGTCTTCTCTAGGGCTCTATCTTCCCCTACCATTCTACCTGTTGGTAAACAGTGGTTTTAGAGACCTTAATGTGCTTTTCTTCCTTTTCATTATCCTTTAAGGTTTTAATACAGCCATTGCTTGCTTCTGCTTTTGCTGCCCTTGGCATAATCTTTTAAAGAAACGTCCTCTTTTTTGTTTTTGCTGCTACGGCAATCAGTGTGGCCTCTGCATTAAAGTTGCTTTAAATACTGTCTCAGCGTCCCTTTCTTACACCCCAGTTGTAAGGGGATGGTATGCTTCCAAACATGGGTTTGTTTAATAAAATTTGGGCTTCTCTATGTGGCATGCTGCCGCTGAGCATATAATTCCTTTTTCTTTCCTTTGAAGCAGCTACTGTTCGAAGGAGCTTCCCCCCTCCTCCTTCCATCCCACAGATCGTTTCCATACAGCCCACTCAATATTGCCTGGCAGCACGGGGGACAAGAATAACTTGGAGAACTGAAACCCACGGAGGAGTGGCAGCCTCCCTCCCCCACCCTCCACCCCCACCCCAGTGTGTACTTGTGAGCAGAGCTGCTCACAAGGGACAGAATTGATTCATTTGAATTTCATCTCCCTTCATTTCCTCTGCCTTCCCTCTGGTCCTGGAGATAATGAGCAGGGAAAATGACCCAGGACTGGGGCACCAGATGGAATGGGAAGAGAACCAGGGGTTGAAACAATCTGTCATTTGAGTGAGCAACAATCAGCTCTAGCTCCTGCACCTCCCACAGCCTTATCTTGTCCCACGGCAGCCACCAGACAGAGCCGCTGAACAAGAAGAGGCTTCCCAAGTCGCCTCTGGAAGGACTTGAAAGACTCTTCCTTGCTTGGGCACTGGGAGACATTTCATGGGAGCTTCCATCTTGGTCATCTCAGAAGAGGTTCAAGTCTTCCTGGTGCATCTGGAGGACATAACTGGAAGTGTTGTGATAACAGATGAGTAGAAAAGGGATGAATCTTTAAATATATGTCCACAGTCCTTTCTCAATACCTGAGCATCTATTCTTTTCTGGTCCACAGGGAAAAATGCCCCTTACAGAGGAGGACAGATCACACGTTTTAGATAATGAGCCACAGAAAGAATAATACTTGCTGCTGCTTTGTGCCAGGGAAGAAAGTTCAGCCTCGTCAGGGAATAGTTGCCAGCACCAATAAAAAATAATGACGATCCCCATCCCATATCCATAATCACTGCCTAGAGTACAATTTCCAACCACTCCTTCATAACTCTGGTTGCAAGAATGGCAAACACAGCCTCTGCCATAAAGAATTGTTGGCCGGATGTGAACATATCTGCCTGGATCTTCAAACAGATAAGAATTGACTACCATGAAATAGAAGGATCCGATCTTCCTGTGGCCAAGGCCTCAGTTTCCCCATCATGAGATGAGTGCCACCTGTTTCTGCAGGTAGACAGACCTCAGTGCCTGCAGCCCTATGATGTTTGCCTGGACTCCAGGGAGTTGCAGCAGCTGAACACAAGGGGCCCTGGTATAGTCTCAGACGCTCCATCTCCCGAAGGGCTGATAATGATGGCTTTCCTTCTAAGGTGGAGACAAAGAGGCAAGCAGATAAATACTGCCCATTTAAAGTGAAGGACTCACTTCATACAGATTCTGTTTCTCCCTGTCCCTCACTCTCCACAAATATTTTACCTTCATATTTTGAGTCGGTGTTTCTGAAACTTATAGGCCAGGTCAATGTCATAGGCTCAATGAGCACGCGTCTGGGACACTAGGACCAGTCTTGACATGTTAAACAATGGTGACATCTCACAGAATATGACCTCCCTCTGACAGTGGCCATCCCTGGGGGGTTTTCTGGGAGAGCAGAGGCATGGTCCTCTTGATCTTGCCACTTTTGTGCATTGGAGACTAGCTTTTCCATTCCCTCAGTGTGACAGGCTCTTGGCTTTTGTTTTGAAAGTTCACATTGCAGCTCAGTTAGTGGTGTTCTCTCTCATTTCCTCCTCCTCCATTTCCCATATGGACTTCCATACAGATGAGGGGTGACACTGCGTTGTTAAGGGTGCGGTAGCCCACCCCCGGGTCTTCTAAGTTCTTGAGAAGCTCCCGCCTAGTTTTCAGCCATTCAGCTCTTCATTGAACAAACCTGTTCTGAGCACAGACTGTGTCTTTGACCCTGAGGCAGCTACGGGGATACCCATGGCCGTGACAATCAGAATATCCACAGGCCCACCACACATCAGCATTTTGCTCTGCTCTTTGCAATCCTCCCTTCTGTGACTTTGGGAACCCTGAGTTGGAAGGAGAAAGGGTAAGAAGTGCCCATGTGGGTTGTACCTCCGCTTAGACTGAGTGTTATTAAATCAGGGAACTGGGGAAACCCTACCAAGCTCACCACTTTCCTGTCCTCACAATCCGTGACTCCGTACAAAGGGGAAGCCACAAGTGTGGCAAAAATAACAAACATGGGTTTGTTGAGCTGAATGTGAACAAAAATTGGTTTAATATGATAGTAATTTGATCATGATTTCTGAAACCACCCCACAGGCAACGAAATTTCTGGTTGCATGTTCATAGGATGATGGTCTACTTTTTAAAAATGATGAAAGCATTTAGAGGAAACTTGATGGAAATTTATTTTATCTTGTCTCGGAAATGGCAATCTGTCTTTTGCTTGATTTTCTTAGCTTGCCCTGCACTGATTCCTACCATTTTTACTTAACTTACCTACCGGTTGGTTTACCAAAACGAAATAAATGCTAGGATGGAGTATACCGGTTCTGTTTTATTTAAATGGGTGAGCAAGGAGAAATAGGAAGTCCTGCTGCATCACGTGAACAATTAAATGGGTTTGGAAAGTTTTATTTTGTTTGTTGTTGACAAAAGCTAAGTCCCTGGGTAGCTGTTAACTTTTCCGGGTGGTTCCCAGAGGAAAATCAACTCAAGGCAACATTTTTTTCCTGTGGATCTTCAACACATTATACAACGTAGAAAAGATAAGCCATAATCTCAGTTCAGATTTCCTTTTTTATTTTATTTTATTTATTTATTTTTGGCATTTTCTTGCTGTGAAAGGAAGATTTCTCCTGGTTGGAATAAACCTGTTTCTAACTGGGAAAACAAAGGGCTCAGGTGGAGAATGGAGAGGCAAAAACATTTCTAGACTGTATTCAAGCTGTCAGTTTAAAAAGGGTTGCCCCATTTATCTGTTGACATCATTAAGTTAACAGGAAGCCGCCTATCTGTCCCACTGTTAGAATTAAATTGCCATTGATAGTATTCGGGCAAGTTCTCTGTGTGACTTCATTGTTCTACAAATATGAGTTGATTGTTTTTTCCATTCTTTTTTCTTTAGGAAGGACTTAAGTTTGAAGTATTTACATGTGTATATTACCTACAAGGGAGGACTCAAAAAAACCCTGGAATTTATTTCTTACAAAAAGTGTGTATTTATTCTTACATATTTAAACTTCAGTCACCTTCAGAGTACTCTCCATTTGATACAATACCTATTGAGATGCTTTTTCTACTGCTCAAAACAGTTTTTGAACTTGTCAATTTTGATGCCTTTTAGTACTTCTGCTGTTTTTTGTTTCACCTCTTCTACATGGGCAAAATGTTCTCCTTTGAAAGCTTTTTTCATCTGGGGGAAAAAAGAGTTGCTTGGGGCGAGATCTGGTGAATAGAGAGGAAGGGACATGGAGGTCTTGTCATTTTCAGTCAAAAACTTCTGAACACTCAGTGCAATGTGGGCAGGTGCACTCATAAATCACCCATCATGAAATGGGCAAAGGCAGTGAATCTCCAAAAAAAAATCACTGAAGCTGAATGCAGCCATGCACAACAATGTTAGCTGGTACACTGATGCGGATGAGTTAATTCCAGTATATATACATATATATATGTCTCTCACAGGTTAACCTAAATGAGGAAAGCTTTGACCTTACATGGTCCCCAGTGTGATCACTGAGAAGGCGAAATTTGAAAATGCACATTAGAGTGCTTAAGAGAATGAAGAACCTAAATATGAAATCAAGGGCAAATGACATGAAGGTTTGGGACGATTTATACACCACTTGACTTCTGCTAACAGATGGGCTGGGTAGCGATTTCACTTGATTTGATGAATAGTGAGTCTGGAAACTGAAAAATATGAGATTCAAAAGAGCTCCTCTAGATATGAGATGATTTTTGACTAACTGGCTTTCCATTTTATGCATTATCTATGTCATCTGTCTCCACTCCAAGCCCCTTACCCAGTTCACTGACTCAAACCAAAGCTTTGACTTTCCAATTAGGAAAAATCCAGGAAGGAAGGATAAGCTGAGTGCAATTGATTTCTTGATTTATCTCTAACTGAAGTAAGCATCGAGACATCAGTCTTGGGTCAGCAGCTAATTTCATGAGAACTTGTTGAGGCCACAGTTCTGGTCAAGGCCCAGTAGGAGGCGAATGGCCAAAGTGAAGGGCAAGCATCGCTTGGCATCCTGCTCTTTGGACCTGGGGGAGGAAGAGATTCAAAGAGCAGGATGGAAGCCCTTTGCAGACAAAACACTGTGTGAGAGCCTCATACTATTTACATGCTGCCAATAGCTCCCAAATTGATAGGATGTTATTTATTTCCGTTCTGTTTTATCGGAATTGCCAAGATATGTCATTTAAATTCTTCACTGAATCTCTAGAACCTCTGTTTCCTTTGTTGACATCTCTTTGATGTTTTTCTTTGTGTTTGCAAGAGAGCTTCTGAGAGCCACAGAGAACCAGCAAGCAGGTTGGCTATACACATATGCCCAAAACTACCTCACAGGCTCTGTTTCCAAGAGTATTTCTAAAACAAGAATCATTCAAAAAGAGAAATAGTTAACACTGTGCAGTGACTGTCGCCTGGTCCTATTCTAAGTATTTTACCTAAGTAACCTCACTTAGTCCGTACCACAAATACAAGTAAGTACTGCTTACGCATTTTACAGATGGGGAAACAGATGTAGGGAATGGTCATTATGGAAACTGGGTTTTAAACACACACATTCTAACTTAAACTAGCTAGCAGAGCACTGACTCCCTACTAGGTGCTGTGCTCAACACCAGGGATATGTGAACAAACAATATTTAAATGTATTATTCAGATTTGACCTTAGACTTGCATGGATATCTTTCAACTGTGTATCAGTTTTTCTGGGCTGCTTGGAGGTTACCATAACAACATGGAACATTATTGACTGTCACAGTCAGCAAAGTGAAATGCAATAATCTTTTTTTAATGACAATGGAACTGCTTGATGTTTTTCAGCATTGAGTAATTACATTTTTAAATGAAGTTTTTAATATACTCTTATCAAGAAGCATGCTCTTCTATTGTTTGTTAGTATGTTTGTGTTACACAAATACTAATCAGGGTTTCTTAAAAAAAATTAACTTATTTAATTGGTAAAACAGACTTGGGTATCAGTTAGCTTTTGCTACATAACAAGTATCCCCAAATTCAATGACCTTTATTATTGTTGACAATTTATGAATAGCATGGTGGTTCTTCTGGTTTTGGCCAGACTTACTCATTAGTCTGTGATCGGCTGAAGATCATGTAATTGGTTCTGATTATATAGGTTGGGTTTTCTCCTATGTTTGGAGTGTGGCTGGCTCTAGGCTGGGATATGTAGGCTGGGACAACTGGCTTCTCCTTTATATGGTCTCTTATCATCCAGCAGGCTGATCAGGGCTTATTCACATGGTGGCTTAGCAGAGTTCTAAAAACAAAAGGTGTATGCAAGGCCTTTATTCACTTCTGCCTCATGATATAGTCAAAGCAAGTCCCAATCTAGATTATATTCAAGACACCACCACTTGATGAGAGGAGCTTTAGATCACGTTGCAAAAGAGCATGGACAATACAGGATGAGGAATCATGGAAGCCAGTTTTGAAAGCAGTTTACCAAACTATGTGAAATAGGTATTAGCATACCCATTTTATAGATGAACGCATTGAGGTCCAGTGTTAAGCAGCATGCCCTAAAAAAAAAAATCACAAAACTAATAAGTAGCACATGAGTAGCAGTAACCAGTAAGAGGTTAAAAAACAAAGTTAGACAAACTTAGGTGGCCTAACTCCAAAGCCCCCTTTAAAAAAAAACGCTAATTTATAAGGTTTTCAAGGCCTTCAAGGGTAATATTATTAAATGATTTTTTCAAAAATAAAAGTGGTGTCTGAAGATGAGGAAATAGCAGAGTATAAAATTGAAACATAAGAGTTCATTCATCTTCATTTACTTATGGGCATGAACACTTTCAGTCAAGGGACACTTCTTTAATAAAACAAAAAAATGACCCTTAGTAATAGCTATGGATTATTAATTTGTTCATGTCTGCCTGCAGTAGACATTAGTGGTGTTGGGTGTTTCTCTGTGGTAGCAGTGGTAGCAGTCAAGCGCACCTGGAATTCTCATTTGCAAAACTTGTCACCTCATAATCCTCCAGAATATTTAGGTAAAGTGAGATTATTATTATCAGTAATTTAGTAGTGAAGGTAGTATTAAATGTTGTTCAATTAGGTCTGAATTCAACAATGCCTTATTCTATGGGTGGTTTCACTGTAAAAATGATGAAGGCATGGTGAGGTCTTGGCACAGAGCCAAGTGTATCTGGGAAATTCCAAGTTAACAGTTACTTTACTGCAATGGCTCAGAATCTTTAATAGGCTGATGTCCATTGTGACTCTCAAAGAAAATATTTTGCAGACTTATGACTTCAGAATATTCATTTGGGAGAACTCTCAGACACCAATTTTCTTTATAACCTTTGTAAAATCGGAACGTGATTCTGAACGTGATCCCTTTGAAGATATATTCAGGGTCAATAGTATTTGTCAGGCATCTTCTGTGAGACAGGAATTATCAGAACAAAATCACAAATCCGTGAAATAGGTGTTATTCTCTATTTGTAGTTAAGAAAACTGAGATGCAGAACAGTGACTTGACTTGCCCCAAATCTCCCAGCTGATATCAGAAATGAGAGTTGAACTTGATTTTGTCTAGCTTCAGGCCTATGGTATTTTCCATATACTTTCCTGAGATTCGGAAAGTTTAGGGCCCAAACTTTACCTGTGCGATGACCACTTGTATACCTAATCCTGAACTGTACCCCACATCTTTAAAATAAAGTAAATTTTAAAAAGTAATTTAAAAAATTTTAAAACTGCCTAGGGTGGCTCAGCTGGTTAAAAGACACACCGCGTCCCCTACACTTTCATATCTTCTGTAATGCCTAACAGAGAATCAGTTGTCAGTCAATGCCTATTGGCCCATCCTTTTGTTTGTCACTTAGCTATTATTATGATTACGCTCATGTCCAAAAATTACAAAAGACAATATTATAAGATGCAAAATAAAAAAAAATTTTTCCATACCTTCATCCTCCAGAACTATCCCCTAAAGGTAAGACTGTTATCAATTTTCTATTTTTTAACAATTTTTAAAGCTTTTGCTAAAGTGTGTGTGTATGTGTGTGTGTGTGTATCCTTCTGTTCTGTCTTACACAGATGAGATCATATATGCATATTTCCCTTCAATGATATGTATTTCACATCTTTTTATCAGGACTTGTCAATTGCTTTATTCATTTTGTTGATGTATCATATTTATTTAATCAGTCTTTTTGTGATGAATATTTAGATTAAATCTAGTCTATCTAATTCTTTTTTCTATAACCAACAGTGCCTCAATAAGAAAAAACTTTATACATATATCTTTGAACAGTTATGTTTATGGAGGAAAACAAATAAACAGTATTATTTCCCCAGTGTCTCTTTTAGAAAAAATAGTAGACTGTTGCCAAGAGAGTGTTATGGAAGCTGTAGATAAACAGGTTTTTAAAAATACATATTTTTGACACACACACAAAAGACCCTGACCTTCTGATCTGCTCTGCTCTGTTCTAATCAGGAATCAATAGAACTAAGTTGATGGTGCCAATCAGATGCTTTTATGACCAAAATCCACAATGGCTAATATCAGAAGAGGGCAATTCTGCCTCCTCAAGCTGCCACCTTCCCATGGAACAGCTCTTTATGGTTTAACTTTGATGCTAAGGACACAGATCCTAAACTGAACTGATGTTACAAATTTTTTTCTCATTTGAAATGTACTTATATATTATGGAGTTGCAGGATACAGTGAGGATTAACTAAATAAGTAGGCTGCATGCAGGTGAAGTTTGGGCTTCTAACTGGCCTTCACTCCTCTGGTAACAGACCAGGTGCCCTTTGTGTTGTCTGTCACGTGTCCTTCACCCTCCCTCTGTCCCTAGCAGTGCCCCGAGACTGCCGATTCCACCCTTGTGCTAATGTGACTAGTGTTCAGGGCCCACTTAGAGTGAGAACATGCAGTATTCAGTTCTTTGCTTCTGTGACAGTTCACTTCACTACAATGAGATACAATGAGATATCCTAACTCCGGCAAGGATCGCTATCACTAATAAGTCAAAAAACAACAGATACTGAGTGGAGGTGTGAAGACAAAGGAACGCTTCTACTCCGTTGGTGGGAATGCAAGCTAGTTCAACCTCTATGGAAAGCAGTATGGCAATTCCTAAAAATTTTTCTTATTTTAAAGACATTGCTCATTTTGTTATCAGTGACTCTTCCGGTGATGTGTAGACCATGAATGGAATAATTTTGACACCACTTCTAATAGCAAATAGCAAGAGACAACCAACATATCGAACTAAAAAATAATCAGTATTTTGTTAATCATGTAAATACAGAGGGTGCCATAATAAATGATGATACATAAATAATAAATATAATAATGAATGAAAAATATTGCATCTTTGAAAAAAATAAAGAAAAGGACCATTAGAATTGGGGCCATGGGAAGGTCGGACTTCATAAGCTCCACTTTGTCATAGCAGAAAGAAGGCAAGGTGTAAGATGATGACAATGCTGATGATGATGGTTAAGTACTAGGAAAAACAATAGCAGTAACTCTTACTGAGAGTTTGTCATATAACAGAAGCCTTTCTGAGTGTTTTACAAGTGCGTTTGTTACCTCAGTTAATCTTCACCACACCTTTATGAGGTGGGAACTTTAATTACCCTCATGTTCAGATGACAAAACCGGGAGAGAGAGAGAGAGAGAGAGAGAGAGAGATTATGCAATTAGTTAAAGGTCAAGCCATCATCCCCATGTTGCTCAATTAAAACCAAGAGCTTTCTGCACGTGTCTCGTATGGCATTATACTAGTCCTTTATACAGACCTAGTATTCATGAAATGCAGTTTCAGAGAATTACCGCTCATTTCTCCTTGGGTTTCCATTTCGTGTCACTCTAAGGGATAAGTCACGCTCTAACTGTATCCTAAGACTTTCCTTCCAGAAAAGGATTTCTTCTCCTTTTAAAAATTTTTAAAATTAAGACACAGACTCTCCTCCACCACAAATATTTATTTGAAACACTTTGAAACTTTCAGACATGAGTACTTGTATATCCGTCACCTTCTCTTTACAAATTGTTAAATTTTTGCCACTTCTGTTTTTCTCCTTCTATATATAGGCAGATAAGTTGTTGTTTTGTTTCTTTTTTTGCTGAAAAATTTAAAAGGTGCAGTTGTCATGACACTTAACCCTACAATATGTCAACACATACCTCCTAAGAACAAAAACTATCTGTATTCTACTCATATAATGATAAAGTCAATAAATACCAGTTTGATGCAATTATAGCTAATGTACAGTCTACATTCAAATTTCCCCAATTGTTCCAATAATATCCCTTCCTAACATTTTGTTTAAATCCAGAAGTTGATCGCTTGTATTATCTTTAGTTTTGATACCTCTTTTCTTTTCATGTAGAAACTATAAATCTTGCTTTTCATTGTTGTATTGTTTTATTTTGTTCTCTTGTTTTTGTATTTTTGTTTTTCTTCAATGAACTTTCAGAGTCCAGGTCAGTCATCTTGTAAAATGCCTCAAGTTCTGAATTGGTTTGATGCTTTCCTCTTGATTAGATTCAGGTAGATATATTTTGGCATGAATAGTATATACTTGATGTGAGAAGCATTTTCTAGTTGATTATACTTGAGAAAAAAAGGTGTGAGCCTCTCAAAACAAAATGATCTGATATTTTAGGAAAATAATCAAATACCAAAACCCATGATAAAGTATCATCTTTGAAGAGTCATTGACAGTTTCCTTTTCTTTAAATTTATTTTAAAGATGTGTAGTATAATTCAGGATTAGGTATACAAATGGACATCGTACAGGTAAAGTTTGGGTCTCCCTTTGGTACCCACTTTGCCTGGTTTGAGATCAGTAACCTTTTTGATGTTATGTTTCCCCCTGCCCCCACTCCAGCGGTCTCCCACTACTGCCAGTACCTTTCTTATAGTATTATGGTAAATGTTCAAGGTCTGCTCATGAGTGAGAACATGTGGTACTCTGTTCTTTATTTCTGTGATAGATCACTGAGTATTATTGACTCTAAATCCATCCAAGTTGCTGATAGTTTCTGAAGCACATTTCATTTTTATCTTCCTAACTATGGGACCAATGAGGTGGATATTATTTAAGATAGTCCTAGGGCAACTAAGGTGTTTGCTAATTTCCTGGAATTCATTTCTTGGGAAGCTGAGATTTGAATACAGTTTCTGAGTCTTGGTTTTGGATCTCGATCCTATACTTTTCTTACCAAACCAGTGAATATTATCACAGCATCCTGTGTAAGAAGGATGATGCAAGGTTCAGCAGGATACTCTTTTTTCTTTTTATTTTATTTTATTTTTTATTTTTTTGAGTTGGAGTCTCACTCTGTCACCCAGACTGGAGTGCAGTGGCCGCTCCCGGCCACCGCAGCCTCGACCTGCTGGGCTCCGGCGATCCTTTCGCCTCAGCCTCTTTTTTTTTAATGGTAGCAATCACTCATCCTACTCAGAAATACAACTGAATTCAGCATAATTTATGACTTTCTAAAGGCAGCTTTCAAATTATCCTGGCCTCTGGTAAGTCTCTGGGAGCCTACATTTATG